>BGPT01001516.1:3326-100855 GCA_003297045.1 Symbiodinium sp. clade C Y103
TTTTCTACTGTCATCTCTGAAACCAAAATTGCTGCAAAACATGCGTTTTCCAACCACACTACCCAGATTCCATGCAAAAAACATACTTCAAGAAAAAAAACTAAGTCCAAGCTAAGTGAAAGCTAAGTCCCCACCACTTAACCAATGTTGCACTTATAAATCATCTAAGTCAATAGTATGTAACGCCTAACTTCAAGTCACTTACACATCATTTACATCACTTACCCTTAACTTACGCTACAGATAGATAACTTATAAGTCCAGTTACTCCTACACTTATAAGTGCCTAAGTCCCCGGCGATCCCAAAGTAGGGGCAGGCCTGAGTCCGACACAGTGATTTTTCACTAGAACCCCCCTCCCCCCAAGCTCCCCGCGCATTTTGAAGCGGTGTTGAAAGCAGATGGTCACGGGCTCAAATCCTGTCAGGGGTGTTCTAAGGTCCCTCTTTAACTCTCTAGTTCAGGTTTTGTTTATGTGCTTTCCCGTTGACGCCAGCCACACATATACCAGCAATGAGCAAAGGTCTTGGAAGGGTCGTAGCGCAAAACCCACTTGTCCCCTGTCAAATCTTGTTCCAACATATTCAACTTCGGGTTCAAATTTGAGCCGCCTACAAAAATATACTTTTTCGTGGGGCCCAAAGTAGAAGATTTTTAGTTTAATCAATAAACTCTTTGAAGGCCTTCTCTATAGACCCCATACACAGGCATACATGTATGTCCTCCATTTGTTCCTGCATTTAATTCTACATTGATACCGACGTTAACAAACATATGTTTGCATTTCTTTTTGGCTGTTCAACATTTTACCTTACACATGAAAACGCTTTTCTTAACGTTTGTGCTTGCATTTCTCCACATTTGTGTTCGCATTTCTTAACATATGTCACATCATATATCTTTGCATTTTCCCTTACTTGCTCGACATTTGTGCTTACACATACGTGTACGTGCTCGACAGATGTGCTTATATTGGACCGTAACTTTTCGTATATAATTTGTGCCACAACAAATGCAAACACATGCATTGAGAAATGCATCAACAAATGAAAAAAAAATGCAACAACAAATGCATAAAATCTTATTTTGTGAAGATATTTTTTTTTAATGATTATGTCATTACACAAAATAATATTCTATTTTCACAAAATATGATCTTATGCATTTGTTGTTGCATTTAATTTAATTACACATATACTTATTACATGTATATTTGCATACATTACATATATATATACTTAGATTTGTTCCAGCATTTACGGTTTGTGTCGTACATATGCAAACATATATACAGAACAAATGTAAACATTTGCCCCAACAATTGCAGCCACATGCCACAACAAATGCAATTAAATGCCGCAAACAAATGCAAACAAATGCCACAACAAATGCAGACAATCGCCACCTCAAACGCAAACAAATGCAGAATTTTGCGTCAGAAAATGCATCAAACCTATGTAAAATTAAATGCTGCAACATATGTATATCTTATTTTGGGGTCCAGGCCCCTAAAGAGTAGTGCTTGTGGATAGAGTTAAAATGTATTCTCTGCAAATGTTCTCAAGAGTATTCAACTTTGAGCCGACAAAAAAATATAGTTCTTCGTGGGGCTCAAAGTTGAAGATTAAGTATGTTCATTGCACTTCTTGTCAAAAAGTATTCACATTTCATCCCCGCAAAAAAATATCTTTTTGGGTGGGCCCCAAAGTTGAAGATTAAATACGTTCTTCGCAAATCTTATCAAAAGTATTCAAATTTGAGCCCCACCCCCCAAAAAAATGGTGGGGCCTAAGCTTGACGATTAGATATGTTTTTTGGAAATCTAGCCAAAGGTATTCAAATTTGAGCCCCCCGAAAAATTGTAATTTTGAGGGGGGCCCAGGGCCCAAAGTTGAAGATTAAATATGCTCTTTGCAAATCTTGTCAAACGTATTCCACTTTCAGCTCCGCAAAAAACTGCTGATCCGGGTGCGAAACCCCAGGACATCTCTAGACTCCCCTGGGCCTCAAGTCCACGTCAGGTCATTGCGTTGCCGGCATTTTGTTGCTGTCATACGCATGCCGTTTTTTGGTTCCACCTCATTCGGTGGTTGTCCAAAGGCTTCAATTTTGGAACAACCTCCAGGAAAGCTAAGACTTCAGAAAAAAACAAAGCTCAAAGTTGCAGCAACTCATCACCTCCAGACCAAGATCCTATCAATCTTTTCGGGGCCTATCAGTTTTGGCAGCTTCTAGCAACTGAGGTCAGAAGACTCCTGCAAAGAACAGGACGTCCAGCTAGTCGCCGTGAACACCTTCCTGGAATTTCGGGTCCGTCAAGCATCTTGGCGCCCAGCCAGAGTGCCATGTTTTTTGCCTTCACGTTCCGCTGCTGGCCACAGTTCTGGTTGCTGGAAGTTTCTGGAACTTCTAGCTGGATTGCTCATGGTTTTGCCATGTTTTGCAGCGATTTGCGATGTTTCAGCCACGTTTCTTGGGCCCAGTTTTTCATTAGTTCATGCCTGTGGCCAAAAATAGTTTGAACGTGTTTGAACATGATTCAGAAATGCTATTTGTTTGATCCTTGCAGTTCTGTTTGCCCACCTTGCCCACCTGCGGGCTGATGATCAGGGAATCGTTCGCTGCAAGAGCGCGCCGGCACTTTACGAAGGACTGGCCGTGGGTTGTAGAGGTATTGTAAGGCTTACTTGTAAGATATCGTATCGTATAGGTCGTAAGGTTCTTCGGTTCATGCAGTTTGAGTTCGAGGTGCCATGGGGGGTTCTCAATGGTCTTGCCAATCATCAGTCCAGAGGTGCCCCACAGAAAGCGAGCTCAAGCCCATTTGGTTTATGTCTCCGTTGTCAAACTGACATGGCATTGGAAAATCCGCCTGATTCCAGGACCGTCTGTGGGCTCCTCATTGCATCCACGTGGGTGCAAACCATGCGCATGGCCGGGGAGCCCACGGGAGCCCTAGCCGGCTTGGAGCACGGCATGGTATCACCGGGCATCACCTGGCAGGTTTTGGAAGCCTGGCAGTTGCCATAATGGGGCTGAGTGCCGTCATTGCCATCTCTGCCCACAAGGCGTCAAAATCTTGAAGTTTCCCGAGCTGGGCATTTGAAGCTCCAACGATCAACACTGGTCATTTGGTCATCACTTCGCTTTGCCTTGCATTGCGCATTTCAGGGTCCAGCGATTAGGTATCCTTGGATATTGCTTTTGTTGCGTGCCCGGGACCTTTCCCCTTCCACCATGGATTTTGTCTGCACCGTTTCGCAGGTGAACAGCGACGGCAGAAGAAGTTGAACAAGGCCAAAGGCAACAGTGAGCGCCGGAGGTTGACGGGTTGAGCTCAGTTCCAATATCCGCTATGCTGGTGACTCCATACAGCTCCATATGGATCCATGACGATTCCGTGGTTGATCAAAATGGAACATGAAATATCTTCTACATCCTGTGCTCAATAGCGAACATATGTGACCTATATGTGACCCGATATGCGTCCCACCCCGTGTCTAGCCCCATGTGTGAACATGTGGAGCTGATGGGTCATCAGGCGCTTAGCCATGTCTAGTCATTTTTGGCTAAGAAAAGCGGCAAGAACCATGGACTGTCCCCTCCTTTGGGAGGGTAAGCGATGAGTGTTCAGAAACCTTTGAGATCCGCTTCTTGCTCCAGAGATTTGATTGTATCAAGTCTCAAACTTGTAGCAGTGTTGTGAACAGGCAGTGCTGTGGATATGGTATAGCAATCAGGTAGATATGGTATAGCAATCAAGGTATTGATTCATTGATTTTTGTAGAAAGATTCCTGAGAACGGTAGAGTCAGGCGAAGACTATTTTACGGAGTCTAGTGGAACAACTCAAGCAGTGCGTCACGGATTTGGTTTCTGACCGTTTGATTCATCATGGGCACATGCGCAGGTATTTTAGGGTGCTGCGAAGGTTCTTCACAAAGAATTTTGTTTTTGTCCTTAATTTGGAAACAACTTGACAAGCGTCAACCCGGGTTGTGTGGACATGTGTTGCCAATCTCCCCAAATCGTGTACTGTATGATGCCTTGGTGTCATCACCATTTTCGTTCCTGGACTCTGCAACTGATCCAAAAAAGACTATAGAACATTTTAAACCACAGCTTATTTCATGACAAAAGTTGATGAATATTTTTGGACCTGATTTGTCCAGTGGATGACCGAGTGATCCATGTCATTTTTGATGAAAAACATGACAAAACATATTCAACTCGATGATTCACAGTCTGCAGATGAACAGAAATTGCGTTCGCAGGGGTGACACCCTAATTGTCAAAAACCAAATGGCACCAAAACTTTTCCGAACAATATTTGGTTCGCGCTGACATGACAACACCGGGATAAGACATCAACCAGGTTTGCACGCGTATTCAAAACCACCCCAAAAGATTGAAAACGAAGTTGGATGGTTGTGTCAGTTGTAGATGCATTGGATTTTAGATGCCCAGTTCATACAATATCGGAGGTTCCGGCAATACATGTTGGTGAACGTGTGAAAATTGTTCAACTTTGCTTGTGCTCAAGGACCTCTCGGAGGTTCTTCGGATCCGATTTATGGGGTCCGCCGTAGAGTCTCAAGGCTCCTTGTTGGCAGTTTTGTGTTGGCCGAACCTTCAAATTTCATGTTTGACATCCATTGAGCTGCTTTCTCCTTTGGACGAACATGATGTGATCCAGCTTACTGGGTCGTCGATTTCTCGATTTCCATAAATTGCTCTCAGGTTCCGTGGCAGCAATTGAGTTCATGCAAAAGAGAGCGTTGGTGGTTTCTTCCCGAACAGTTTGCTTCCTTCCAAACTCAAAGACGTTGAAATGGGACCCATGAGGTTTTGCCATTGGCCAAAACTGGACTTTATCCATTGATTTATCTGTGACCGTTTTTGAAAGGTTGCTTGGCCGCAGCTTGCGTTCATTTTGAGGAATTGCACTTTTGAAGAGCAATTTGTCACTGATTGCTTTCAGTTGGATACAGTATGAAATCAATTGAGACATGGTCTTCTGCAGGAAAGTAAACTCGATTTTCGGGTGTTTGCAAAGCCCTGGAAGGTGCCGTGGCAGCCGTTTCTGAATGAGTATATTTCCATTGAACATGTTCAATCCTGCCTTGGTCGTTTTGCTTGGATTGTTGTGCAAGACTTTTCAAAATCATCAATGTTTCAGACCTTCACACTCTGCAGTCTCTGTGCCCCCAATGTCTCTGGCATTTGGCTCGACAGGCAAACATATGGCCAAGGCTCCGCTTTACGGATACTTTTTTGCCTCTGGGTATCCAGTGTCCAGTGTTTCAAGAGCGACAAACTTCTTTGCGAGGCCTGCGTTACACACTATATATTCAAATTTTGCGAGCCCAGGCCTCAGGAGGTTGCTCAAGGTCCCACTTTGCGCACCACAGTGATTAATTTCCCATTGAAGCATTCAGGCACACAAACTTCGAGGGCAACTGCCTTACCCTCAGCACTGGTGGTGTGCGATGGGGTTCTTCAATGCCGGTCTTCAATGAAGTTTGAACCAGCCACTTGCTTCGGAGTGAATGATCAGCAGCAGGCTTTTTCGTTGGCTTCAGCGAATACGACCACGATTGGGACGAACACGGAACCTTAGAGGCATCTGCGTATGGATGTAAGGATGGAACCTAAAAATTGCCTCAATTGGGGGACCAAAGTTTTTGTCGCCATGGTTTGGTCCTTTATTCATGTCGCTTATGGCGAGAAGTATACGATGAGGTCAAAGTCATACACAAACTTCCCGCCGGGTCTGAAATCGCACTTGTAGGCGTGCAATTTAACTTGCAAAATTAGCAACCCTCTCAGTGTTTTGTGTCTTTGTTTTAACATTTTGAGGGTGGAGAAATTGGTTCAATTTTAAAGTGAATTTACCCGAAACCACAGTGAGAGCACGATTTCTGTTGACATTTTGCTGGTCTCGGCGTGTGTCCGTCATCGTTTGTCAACGCTTTTGCAAATATGTCATTGCAGTCTTTTTACAGAGATCATGGCAGCTGGTGTTTTCCCAGCGCCATTGCCAGGAACGAATGCAATCATCCAATTTTTTGTTGAAGTCTCCTCTTTGTAGGAGCGCCGAATCAGTCACAAAAACATCTGCAGAGCGTAGCAACATGAAATTCTTAAGAAGTCGCAAGAACATGTGCAGAGCGTAGCAACATAAAAGTCTTAAGAAGTCACAAGAACATGTGCAGAGCGTAGCAACATGAAAGCCTTAAGAAGTCACAAGAACATGTGCAGAGCGCAGCAACATGAAAGTCTAAAGAAGTCACAAGAACATCTGCAGAGCGTAGCAACATGAAAGTCTTAAATAGTCACAAGAACATGTGCAGAGCGTAGCAACATGAAAGCCTAAAGAAGTCACAAGAACATCTGCAGAGCGTAGCAACATGAAAGTCTTAAGAAGTCACAAGAACATGTGCAGAGCGTAGCAACATGAAAGTCTTAGGGAGAAACAAGAACATGCGCAGAGCGTAGCAACGAGCGTAGCAACATGAAAGTCTTAAGAAGTCACAAGAGAATGTGCAGAGCGTAGCAACATGAAAGTCTTAAGAAGTGACAAGAACATGTGCAGAGTGTAGCAACATGAAAGTCTTGAGAAGTTACAAGAACATGTGCAGAGCGTAGCAACATGAAAGTCTAAAGAAGCCACAAGAGCATGTGCAGAGCGTAGCAACATGAAAGTCTTAAGAAGTCACAAGAACATCTGCAGAGCGCAGCAACATGAAAGTCTAAAGAAGTCACAAGAACATCTGCAGAGCGTAGCAACATGAAAGTCTTAAGAAGTCACAAGAACATGTGCAGAGCGTAGCAACATGAAAGTCTTAGGGNCTAAAGAAGTCACAAGAACATCTGCAGAGCGTAGCAACATGAAAGTCTTAAGAAGTCACAAGAACATGTGCAGAGCGTAGCAACATGAAAGTCTTAGGGAGAAACAAGAACATGCGCAGAGCGTAGCAACGAGCGTAGCAACATGAAAGTCTTAAGAAGTCACAAGANTGCAGAGCGTAGCAACATGAAAGTCTTAGGGAGAAACAAGAACATGCGCAGAGCGTAGCAACGAGCGTAGCAACATGAAAGTCTTAAGAAGTCACAAGAACATCTGCAGAGCGTAGCAACATGAAAGTCTTAAGAAGTCACAAGAACATGTGCAGAGCGTAGCAACATGAAAGTCTTAAAAAGTCACAAGAACATCTGCAGAGCGTAGCAACATGAAAGTGTTAAGAAGTAACAAGAACATGTGCAGAACGTAGCAACATGAAAGTCTAAAGAAGTCACAAGAACATCTGCAGAGCGTAGCAGCATGAAAGTCTTAAGACGTCACAAAAACATGTGCAGAGCGTAGCAACATGAAAGTCTTAAATAGTCACAAGAACATCTGCACAGCGTAGCAACATGAAAGTCTTAAGAAGTGACAAGAACCTGTGCACAGCGTCGGGAAAGTACGATGTTAGCAGGACGCAAGAGCAACGCCACCCCCCATCCAACCCCCCCCACCGCAACAACATGTGAAAATCGCTGTAACTACGCGTACGGTTTCAGAACCGTAGGCACAAACTTGCTACCGGAGCGTGAAGAAATAGAGGCCCGTGGCCTTTTGGCCTTGGAAGACACAACTGCTTGCAGTCAGTTGATCATATTTCTCTATCAGTTGTTTTCTTGCTTAATCACCCTGACTGGTAGAGAACGTATAGATGATGTGAAGTAGAGGAGATAGACATGCTCATCCCAATAGAGTGGTGGAACAAACGGACGCAGTGTAGAAGTGATAGGCGATAGGTGTAGAAGATGCCTGTGCTCACAGCAGGTGTTGAGTTTCAAAATCCAAAAAGCGGGATCTTTCTGGCAGATCCAAATGCGCGCCTATTGTCCATTCCACGCGAACGGAGAACCCGACTCTTCAGATTCTGGCCAGTCCCAAAAAGGACGGAGACCAATCGAATAGTGCAGCATTGATTTTTGACCACGTTTGCAACACATTCGGTGGCTTTTGAGCCAAAAGCGCTAAAACCAAAGTACTTGATGAGCAGCTGAGCGCCCGCCAACAAACCGCTACCAAGTCTGTGCAATCTCAGCAAGAACTACCGTAGTACCTGCAACTTCCTACTGTGCAAAAAAAGTGGTTTCTTAAAAAATGAACGTAGGGTTTTCTTGAAACTGCATTTTTTCTAAACTGTGATTTTTGCTAATCTTGTGTTTTTGGCATTTCGGTGTTTTTGATACAATTCAGTACCTACCCTGCAAGAAACCACTGGGAGTTTGATGGTGGGAACATGCGAATACTATGTCCCACCTGACCCACTGAATTTGGCCAACCCTTTAGCAAAACTTGACTGGCGGCTTGTGTCAAATTGTGGATTGAGATTGACTAGCTTGCATTGTAACGCAACATGAAGCACTCAGATTTGAAACTGCGAGTTTTGGCGGCAATTCTGCAAGTTTTGCCGACGAAACTGTGATTTTTTGCGTGTTTGTTTTGAAGCATATGTTTTCTTGATTTCCAATACTCTGCAGATATGTGGCTTTTGTAGCAATCCAATTAAGTTGCCCAAGCCAGCCTGACCCCGCAAAAATGTGCAAAAATGCTTTGAGAATAAAACAAAATGCGTTTGGAAATAGTTGTATGCACTTTGAAGTCAAACAAGGGGCTGGCCATAGAGTAAACCAACGCCATGTTCTGTTCGCAGTAGAGGTGGGGAATTCCAAATTCAAGTTTTTTCTTGAAATCATGATTTTTCCCGAATGCGCAGCAAGGGTTCCCGTTTCACTCTGGGGGTCTGGGGGTTGAGGGTGTGTTCGCCAGACGTTGCGCAACCGTCCGCAACCGTCCGCAACCGTCCGAGGTAGGGCGCTATGGCCGTGTCTATGGGGGAAGCTGCAAAGGTTGTCATTTTTGGACGTTTTAGACGTGACGAAGCGTCGTTCCGCGTGGCAGGCGTGGCACTTTGTGACATTCCAACATGTTTCATGATGTGTCGAAAATCGTTTTGTGTGGCAGGCGCAATACTTTCGCGTCATTGTCAAAAGTTGATTTGCATTTTTTGTGGCAGGCGCGGCGCTTTGGACACGTTCATCGTCGTTTTTCGTGGCAGGCGCAATACTTTGGACGTGTCGTGTTGCGTGTTTTTGTGAATCGCATTGTCAGGGCTGCGCCCAGGAGTGAAAACGTGCAAATCGTGGGGCAAGCGTTGCATTTTCTGACAGGTGATGTCGAAACGTCGTTGTCTATGGGGGAAGCTGCAAAAGTGATGATGTTTCGGACGTTTCAAATGTGCTGCAAAAGTGATGATGTTTTGGACTTTTGGACGTTTCAAACGTGTCGAAACGCCGTTGTCTGTGGGGGAAGCTGCAAAAGTGATGATGTTTCGGACGTTTCAAATGTGTCGAAACGTCGCTGTCTATGGGGGAAGCTGCAAAAGTGATGATGTTTGGACGTTTCAAACGTGTCGAAACGTTGTTTCGTGTGGCAGGTGTGGCATTTTGTGACTTCGTGAGATTCTCACGTGTCTGGAAAAAGTGTCGACAATCATTTTGTGTGGCAGGCACAATACTTTTGCGTCGTTTTTCAAGAATGTCTTCCCAAGAGTGTCATGCCAAGAGTGTCTTCTCAAGAGCGTCTTCTGAAGAGTTTCTTCCCAAGAGTGTCTTTCCAAGAGTGTCATGTCAGGAGTGTCATCCCAGGAGTCTCTCCCAAGAGTGTCTTTCCAAAGGTGTCTGCCAAGAGTGTCTTCTCAAGAATGTCTCCCAGGAGTGTCTTTCCAAGAGTGTCATGTCAGGAGTGTCATCCCAGGAGTTTCTCCCAAGAGTGTCTTTTCAAAGGTGTCTCCCAAGAGTGTCTTCTCAAGACTGTTTCCTAGGAGTGTCTTCCCAAGAGTGTCATGCCAAGAGTGTTTTCCCAAGAGTGTCTCCCAAGAATGTCTCCTAAAGAGTTTCTTCCCAAGAGTGTCTCCCAGGAGTGTCTCCCAAGAGTGTCTTCCCAAGAGTTTCTTCCCAAGAGTTTCTTCCCAAGAGTGTCTCCCAGGAGTGTCTTCCAGAAGTGTTTTCCCAAGAGTGTCATGCCAAGAGTGTCTCCCAAGAGTGTCTTCTCAATAGTGTCTCCCAGGTGTCTTTCCAAGAGTGTCATGCCAGGAGTGTCTTCCCAAGAGTGTCTCCCAAGAGCGTTTCCGAAGAGTGTCTTCTCAAGAATGTCTCCTTGGAGTGTCTTCCCAAGAGTGTCTCCCAAGAGTGTCTCCCAGGAGTGTCTTCCCAAGAGTGCCATGTCAGGAGTGTCAAGAAGACTCGTGTGCGCATTCGGGTTCGTGGGCTGCATCTTGTTTCTTGAACTTCAAAGTATTTTGGAGTTTGACTTAGCAAACAAAAAATGTACCAGGAGGAAGTTTCAAGTATGCCCAGTGTCCAACCTTTCCTACTTGATTCATTCGTAGCTTGCTTGGAACTGGCCTTCTTCAAGTCAATTTTGAAGAGTTTTTCATGCTTGTCATGGTGTCGAAAAGCGGTTTAAGAGTGGGATTGGATTGGGCATGCTTTGAGATGCTTTAGACTTTAGACAAACTCCCCCGCGGCCAGATTTGTAGAGGGATGGCGGGGTGTTGAACTTAACTTGCACTCGTAAGTTTAAAGGACGGGGCGTCTTGTAACTCGGACCTTTTTTCTAAACAACCTCCAGGCCTGAAAAGACGTCTGAGGATGGGTGTTCCTTCTTGTTCAGTGTTTGTAATGAGGTTTCCACATTCTTCGCTGTGTCTGTTTTTCCTGGGTCAAAACGCGCAAACCTTTCCTGAATTGTGTCATGATTTCTCCGCCGGAACAAGCAAGTGGGCCGAGCAATGGATGACGTGGGGCAAAAAGTGCGGGAGTTTCTGGAAAACTATGCGTCAGCAAACTGGAATAGACCCGAATCAATTGAACACGCAAAGGTTTGGTCAGCAATGTCTTCATATTATGTATTCCGTTGTCTTGACCACGAACTGTTTGGAGCCTATTTTGGTAGAATTCTTTGCGCAATGTAACTTGTAGCATCGTATCTGGATTCAACCAGTTTCCTCATTTGGCTTTCAATTTTTTCTACTTCCAATCGATGTTTGTCTCATTAGCTTTTGATACCCTTGTCGCACTGTCCTGTGCAGTCTCTTGAGCATTTGAGATGGATTGAATTCCCTTGTTATTGCTTGCTTGCAAAAGGCTTACCTCATTTCAGCGTACGTCATCTCAGCCCAGCTTAGACTCTCTAGGTTCAGTTCAGCAAGGTTCCTGATCTGTGCGCATTTGGCTTGTCACCATGTTTGTGGAACTCAAAAACCTGTGATCTGACTGTGCGACAGAACGACTAGTTATCATTTTCGGATTTTCGGTCGCAGGATTTTATATACTCTTGGAAGGCGTTTTGCGGTCTGGATCTGGTTTGCAAGAGTTACAAGCCCGTGATGCATGCCAACGTGATGACCAAGGCAGGGCATCGTTGATGCATGTGTAGAGTGAAGGGATGTTGTGCCAGCTTGGCCGACGGCGTGGAGTTTGATGCGTTACCAATTTTTTCCCTTCTGGTAAAGCCTAGGATTGTAATCAGTACGTTTTGGTTTTAGTGGGGCTTCAAATGTTACATCGACTGCAACATTTTCGGGAGGATCACACGTCCAACGAAGATGAGCAGCCTGGAACAACTGCGCCTGATCGGCGACCACCACTCACACGTAAACCCCACAGGAAACAGTTTTGTTCAAACAAACAAAAGGGGTGCAAAGTAAAGGGTTGCTCCTTTTGCCATGAGTGCAATAGGCTTGGCCAAAACAATCGAAAACGACAGGAAAAGAAATGGTCCCAGCACCAAGTGCAAAGGGAGAATTCGTGACCTTTTTACGGCCAATCACCGCCACGCTCCAGCTAGTTCACCGCCACGCTACAGCAAGTTGGTAAAAAATGATGGTGCAAGAACTGTTCCGTCCAGCAATGGCCTGTGCACTTGCAACACATGATCAAACATTGTATTGTAGTTGGAGGATGCTGAAGGTGACTTGCGTGATTTGGAGATTTCTTAACCATATTTCGGCTTAAGGACAACTCGGGAGGTTTGACCTTGAAGAACCAATAATTGGTTCCGGGTTGAGTTTCATGGCAGCATGTTTCTGTCCAGTTTCAGGGCACATGCTGGAGGGATACAACTTGTCACCTGTCGAATCGTTTCTGAAAGCGTTGGAGTTGAAGTGTTTTCCCGACAACATTGACTGAGGCTTTCGCTTTTTGTCCCCTACATATATCCAGAAAGTTCCATGGCGGCAGTTTCGGTTTCATTGCCATGCACTGCTCACATTTTGTTGGTCGGAACTTGGAAACCTATGATTTATGATTTTGTCTTGTTGCTTGAGATCTAGGTTCCGCTGGCTTTCCAAGAAACTAGAGCTTGAAGAACCAACCGATTGGTTCTCTGGTTTCAAACGAATTTCGTGGCTGCATGTTTCCTTGTTTCCGGCCACCTGCTCAAGGGATACATCCAGTCCCACGGTTTCTTCAAGCGTTGAAGTCGAAGTTCCCAACAGCAGAAGACTGTCGGGTTTCAATCTCTAGAAGCAGAGGCACTGCTTCCTTGCCTAGGGGGACGCAGCGTGGAACCTAGTCACTCGCTGTCTCCCACTTGTTTCCACGCTGTCTCCCACATGTCTCCCTTTGTGTCTCCGATTATGTCACGAAAGCTAGCTTTTGCTAGCTGAAGTCCCTCTTGCTTTAGCAAGGTATTGGGGAAGCTGGAATCTCCAATCCCATGAAACTTCATGAGTTATACCCCCCCGGCTACCGGGTTCACAAGCAGTTTGGCCGTCAGATTCCCCATCCTCTGCATCATTGGCATCCTTCATAGGAGTCTCCTTCCTATCCTCTCTATCCTATCAAATTATCTACTTATCACGCTATCTAGCCTCTCTAGCCTATCTATTCTCTTGATCTATCTGCCTATCTGCCTAGCTGCCTATCTACGTATCTATCTATCTATCTATCTAGCTATCTATCTATCTATCTATCTATCTGTCTGTCTGTATATCTATCTATCCTATCTATTAATCTATTCATCTATCTATCTATCTATCTATCTATCCATCTATCTATCTATCTATCTATCTGTCTATCTATCTATCTATCTATCTGCCTATCTATCTATCTATCTGTCTGTCTGTCTGTCTGTCTGTCTGTCTGTCTGTATATCTCTCTATCCTATCTATTAATCTATTCATCTATCTATCTATCTATTTGTCTATCCATCTATCTATCTATCTGTCTATCTATCTATCTACCTATCTATCTATCTATCTATCTATCTGCCTATCTATCTATCTATCTATCTATCTATCTATCTATCTATCTCTCTATCTATCTATCTATCTATCTCTCTATCTATCTATCTATCGATCTATCTATTTATTTGTATATCTATCTATCTATCTATCTATCTACCTGTCTACCTGTCTATCTATCTATCTATCGATCTATCTAAAAAAACGCCACTGGACTTGCCCACTTCATTTACAAGTCCAACTCCCTGCCGAGCTAGCTTTCGTTCCTTACCCCTGCCCTGGGCCTCAAGTCTTCCACGGGAACCTTGAGAACGTTGGAAGCTTGTCTCCCAGCTGTCTCTCAATGGTCTCCCCATTGTATCCTTATTTATTTACTGATTGTCTCCCACTTCTATTGTCTCCCAGTCTTGTCTCAATTGGCTCCAACTTTCCTCCAGCTAGTCTTCCCCTTGTCTTCCAATCCCCAACAGTGCCGGAGAGCAGAACGCTGTTGGGTTTCAATCTCTAGAAGCAGGGTGGTATCACCTTCTCGCTCCTTTCCTATGGGGATGCAGGGTTCCGGGAACTTTGCAACCTTGTTTCCCAGTTCTCTGCTACTGTGCTTCCCTTTGTGTCTTTCCACCGGAATCTTGAAACCTTGTCTCCGGCTTGTCTTCCCCTTGTCTCCCACTCGTCTCGGACTTGTCTTCCCCTTGTCTCCCTACAGATTGTCCCGATTGTGTGCCGATTGTCCCCCAATTGTCTACCAATTGTCTCCAAGTTGTCTCCCAATTTTTTTTTTCAGTGTCTACCACTTGTTGAAGGCAGTTGACATGATGAAGGCCTCATTTCCACCAACTTGTCCCCACTTTGTGTCTTCCACTATTCTCACTTGTCCCTCACTTGTTTCCCACTTTATCGTTTCGCCTGTTGTTTCCCACCTTCCACTTTCCTTGTCTCCCACTGTGTTTCACATTGCGTCTCCGACTTTGTCTCCCAGCCTCTGTGGGAGCGTTTCTTACTTCCCTCCTAGGGAAGTATCGAGCGTCAAGTATGGCTTGGACGGGCGTTGGGCCAAGTCAGCCTGCGCAACTGGTGGACTTGACTATCCATCAGCAGGTCGGTGACTTGGTTCGAGAAGATCTCTGGCCTGGAGGTGGTGGGTTTCAACCTGGTGGAGACGCTGGTCCGAGACCTCCTCAAGAAATTTGAAGAAGGAGCTCCCCGAGGATTAGGGCCCCGCCTTCTGTCAATGTTCATCCTTGCTTTAGAATGGTTGGCAGTGAGCCGCACAGTGGAGGACCGCTTTGGAGCAGGGGCACAGTTCAAGCTGATCAAAGCGTGGGCGTGTTTGAGCTTCGACGGCTTGGCCCATTCGAGGGTCGACATAGTGAAGTCATGTAAGGGCAAACTCAGTGGTGCCACCCCCTACTGGTTCAATACCAACTGGCAGGAAACCTTTTCCAAACACAACACCGGGGTAAACATCAACCAGGTTTGGGCGTCTATTCAACACATCCCAGAAAAATCAAAACAAAATTGGATGGTTGTGTCACTTGTAGATGCATCGGATGTTTAATGCCCAGTTTCATCCAATAGGTCCAATATGCAACTTCTAGAGATACATGTTTGTGAACGTATGAAAATTATTGAACTTTCTTTGGGCTCAAGACCCGACCTATCGGGTCCTCCATAGAGTCTGAAGCTTCCTTGGTGGTAATTTTGTTTTGGCCGAACCTTCAAATTTCATGTTTGACATCCATTAAGCTGGTGTCTCCTTTGGACGAACATGACAAAAAACCCGCTTACTGGGTCCTCGAGTTCTCGACTTCCATACATTTTCCTCGTGCCGCTGTTGCAAGGTTGTTTGGCAGCCATTGGGGTTCCTTGGTTAAAACTTTGGTTGGCCTGTTTGACATCAATTGAGGCGGTTTCCTCCTTTGGACGAACCCGAGGTGATCCTATATTGGGTCCCTTCACAAAAATTCTTCAGGTTCCGTGGCAGCAATTGAGTTCATGCAAAATAGTACGTTGGTGGTTCCCTCCGGAACAATTTGCTTGCTTCCAAACTCAAAAAAAAATGCAATGGGACCTGTGAGGCGTTGATTTGTTTGTGACTGCCTTTGAACGGTTGCTTGGCAGCCATTTGCGTTTGAGGAGTTGCACTTTTGAAGAACTATATGTCATTTGTTGCTTTCGGTCAGATATAAGATTCATTGGGACATGGTTTTCTGCAGGAAACCAAACTTGATTTCCGGGTGTTTGCAAAACTCTGGAAAGTGCCGTGACAGCCCTGTCTTGAATCAGTATTTTCATTTTCATTTCTGACTTGATCCTTTTGTTTGGATTGTTGTGCAAGACTTTTCAAAATCATGAATCCTTCACACTTTTCAGTCTCTGTCAATCTTGTACCCACATTTTGATTCCAGAGTGCCAGCAACATTCACAGAGATCTTTGTCTCTCCGAACTTGTATGTCTTTTTGGCATTTGGTTTGGCAGGCAACCAGCTGACCAAGGCTCCGCTTTCCGGGTTTTTTGTTGTCTCTGGGTATCCACTGTCCAGTGTCTGTGATCGCCACACTACTTTTGTGAGGCTTTGTCGTGCTGAAAATGGATTGCTCCTCAGATCTTGTTCGCAATCGGGCCCAGGCACCAGGCACCACAGTTGTTCATTTTCCAGTGAAGTTTTGAGGCTCAAAACTTTGAGAACAACGGCCCTACCCGCTCTACCCTCAGCACTGGCGGTGTGCAAGAGATGGGTTCTTCAATGCCGGTCTTCAATGAATTTCAAACCGGCCACTTGCTTTCAGTGCATGATCAGCAGCAGGTTCTTCCGGTGGCTCCAACGAAGACCTATGGATGTCAGGACAGGGCACACAAAAATGAAGTGTCAAATTCTCCATCTTTAGATATTTGTAGAAGTGTTTTTTTGGCCAAAGTCATTTAGTGTCGGTCTAAGGCCTTTGCAAAGAAATTTCGTCGGCCTAGACCCGCAATGATGTTAGCTCCTGGTACTTGGCCCAGGAAATGTCGTGGTGAAGAACACATTTATTCATGTCGACGAATCTGGCGACGAATCTGCCAATGTCAAGGAGTACACGCTAAGGAAGTGGAGTTCATGCCCAGAATTGGGCAACTTGCCACGGGATTGTGCAGAAACAGAGGCCTGTGGCCTCCTAGCCTTGGAAGACACAGCTGCTTGCAGTCAGTTCATCACATGTTCTGCATTAGTTGTGCTCTTGCTGACACCACCCTGACTGGTAGTAAAGAAATTGTTTTCTCAGCCACCGAATGGAAAGATAATGTGAAGCAGAGAGGATAGACAGGTTCAACCCAATAGAGCTGTGGAACAAACGGACGCAATGTAGCAGTGATAGGCATAGGTGATGCCTGTGCTCACAACAGGTGCTGAGTTTCAAAGTCCAGCGGGATCTATTCCACGCGAACGGAGAACCCGACTCTTCAGATTCTGGCCAGTCCCAAAAAGGACGGAGACCAATCGAATAGTGCAGCATTGATTTTTGACCACGTTTACAACACATTCTGTGGCTTTTGAGCCAAAAACGCTAAAACCAAAGTATTTGATGAATAGCTGAGCGCCCGCCAACAAACCGCTACCAAGCCCATGCAATCTCAGCAAGAACTAGTACCTGCAACTTCCTGCGGTGCAAAAAAACGTAGTTTCTTAAAAAAATGAACGTATGGTTTTCTTGAAACTGCATTTTGCCAAACTGCGATTTTTGCTAATCTTGTGTTTTTCGCACTTCGGTGTTTTTGATACAATTCAGTACCTCCCTGCAAGAAACCACTGGGAGTTTGATGGTGGGAACATGCGAATACTATGTCCCACCTGACCCACTGAATTTGGCCAACCCTTTAGCAAAACTAGACTGGCGGCTTGTGTCATATTGTGGATTGAGATCGACCACCTTGCATTTTAACGCAACACGAAGCATTCATATGCCGAGCTACGCTTGTCCATTTGAAACTGCGATTTTTGGCCGCGACACTGCGATTTTCCCGCAAAAATGCTCTGGAAAATAGTTGTATGCACTTTGAAGTCAAACAAGGGGCTGGCCATAGAGTAAACCGACGCCATGTACTGTTCGCAGCCCACAGTAGAGGTGGGGAGCTCCAAACTCAAGTTTTTCTTGAAATGTTTTTTTTTTGACACTCACAATCTTTTTGGAGTTTGACTAAGCAAGCAAAACCTGTACCAGGAGGAAGTTTCAGGTATGCCCAGTGTCCGACGTTTCCTACTTGACTTATTCGGAGCTTGCTTGGAACTGGCCTTCTTCAAATCGATTTCGAACAGTCTTTCATGTCTGTCATGGTTTCGAAAAACGGTTTAAGAGTGGGGGTTGGATTGGGCATGCTTTGACATGCTTTAGACAAACTCCCCCTCGGTCAGATTCGTAGAGGGATGGGGGATCTTGAACTTAACTTGCACGCATAAGTTTATAGGACGGGGTGTCTTGTAACTGGGACGCTTTTTCTAAACAACCTCCACGCCTGAAAAGACGTCTGAGGATGGGCGTTCCTTCTTGATCTGTGTTTGTAATAATGTTTCCACATTCTGTGCTGTGTCTGTATTTCCTTGGTCAAAGCGCAAACCTTTCTTGAATCGCGTGATGATTTCTCAACCAGAAAAAGCAAGTGGGCAGAGCAATGGATGACGTGGGGCAAAAAGTGCGGGAGTTTCTGGAAAACTATGCATCAGCAAACTGGAATAGACCCGAATCAATTGAACACGCAAAGATTTGGTCAGCAATGTCTTCATATCATGTATTCCGTTGTCTTGACCACGAACTGTTTGGAGCCTATTTTGGTAGAATTCTTTGCGCAATGTAACTGATAGCATCGTATGTGTCTCCAAGGGGTGGATTGCATTCCCTGCTTATCGTTTGCTTGCAAGAGGTTTGCGTCGTTTCAGCTCACGTCATCTTAATTCGGCTTAACGTCTCTAGGTTCAGTTCACAGCAGGGTTCCTGATCTGTGCGCATTTGGCCTGTCACCATGTTTTGTCGGAACTCAAAAACTTCGTGATCTGACCGCGCGACAGAACAGTTAGTTCTCACTTTCTGTGGCATCATTCGGTTCACGGATTACGTATTCTCTGGGAAGGCGTTTCGCGGCTCGGACAATGCCAACCTGACGACCGAAGCAGGGCATCCCGAGGCATGTGTAGTAGTAGTGGTGAGGGGATGTTGCGCCAGTTTGGAAGCAGACGGCGTGGAGTTTGATGCGTTTTCAATCTGTTTCTCTTGTGGCCCTTGCGACAAATTTCTCCAACGCAAAAACCTAGGATTGTAGTATATTGTAACATTGTTTTTTTCAGCTTCTAATGTTGCATCGATTGCCAAATTTTTTGGGAGGATCACACGTCCAGTGAAGCTGAGCGGCCTGGAAAAGTTGCACGTCTTCCAAAATTATCACAAATTCCGTGTCAAGAGCACGGCAAAGTGGTGTGCAAATACGGGAAGAAGTGTGAAAATCAAGAGGTTTGCCAGTTTTGCCATTCGTGCAACAAGGGCAACGCACGCCAACGAAAAGAGCGGGCAAAGAGATATGCCGAGCAATGTTCCCAGCACTAAGTGTAAAGGGAGAAACCGTGATTTTTTTTTAAAGCCAGCCACTGCCACGCTACAGCGAGAGGGTAAAAAAGTGATGGTGCAAGCACTGTTCCGTCCAGCAATGACCTGTGCACTTGGAACACATGATCAGACATTGTAGTCGGAGGATGCTGCAGGTGACTTGTATGGTTCGGAGATTTCGCAACCCTATTTCGGCTCAAGGACAACTCGGGAAGTTTGACCTTGAAGAACCAACTAATTGGTTCCGGGTTGAGTTCCATGGCTGTACAACTTGACACAACCTGTCCCAATTTTCTTGAAACGTTGAAGATGAAGTTTTCCGTGATGACATCCACTAAGGCTTTCGCATTTTGTCCCATCCATACATCAGAAAGTTCCATGGCGGCAGTTTCGGTTTCATTGACATGCACTGCTCACATTTTGTTGGTTGGAACTTGGAAGCTTTTGATTTTGTCCTTTTTCACGAGATTGAGGCGCTGACTTTTGCGTTGGCTTTCCAAGAAACTAGACCTTGAAGAACCAACTGATTGGTTCTCTGGTTTCAACGGAGTTTCGTGGCTGCATATTTCTTTGTTTCAGGCCACGTGCTCAAGGGATGCAACTTGATACCAACCTGATACAACCTGTCCCACAGTTTCTTGAAGCATTGAAGTTGAAGCTTTTTTCCACAACATCCACTGAGGCTTTGCAAATCCATCGCTTTTTGCCTTGCCATATATCCAGAAGTTGCATGGCGGCAGTTTCGGTTTTACTGTAACTGTGCACTGCTCACATTTTGTCGATCAGAACGTGGAACCTTTCTATTTTTTTAGCTGCCAGATTGATTCAGCTGCATTGATTTAGTTTGTTGTTTAGTTGTGCTTGTTTACAAGTCAGTGCACTAGGGATAACCACGCAAGAAACATTTGGGCAAATCCAAGGCCTGTTCGATGCAGCAGACCCAAGTCCCAAAGGTATGCCTTTCTGGCCCTTGGGTAATGTGCAAGATCGAAAGGCCAGGGTTTCCGGTCTTGCGACTTCTCTGTGAAATCCTTGGCTGGAGAGACATCACAGGCCAAGACGACGGCCAAAGCTGGAGATGACCAGGTCGAACCCCAAGTGGACGCAATGAATTTNCTTCTCTGTGAAATCCTTGGCTGGAGAGACATCACAGGCCAAGACGACGGCCAAAGCTGGAGATGACCAGGTCGAACCCCAAGTGGACGCAATGAATTTACATGAAGAAATCACGCATCCTGCTGATTGTAACCTTACTCCAAATCCTTGTCAGCTCTTTGTTAAACATTTCCAAGCAGGCTTGACTGCATTTCATGCTCCTGGGCAGTATTTGAACACAGGACACAAAAATGCCCCCTCCACAACTGCTCTCAGGCAAACTTGGAATTCGCGAACACCCCAAACTCAAAGAAAACATCACTTCGAACTTGAGTAAGGCAACAGCCCCAAAGAACCTGAGCTTCACCCCATCCTCCTTTGACAGAAAAAGAACGACTCTTTTGCAGGAACTGACCACCTTTCATTCAGGACTCATGTCAGTGATGCTCAGGTTTCCTGCTGTAAAAAGTTCGGATCCCAGTTTCCACAATCAACAGGCAGTGAGCCAACAGTATTTCGGTTGCCAGAAATCGGGATCCCGGATTCTTCATCTTATCTATACAACCGACATCAACCGACACAGAAAGCACGATGGAGCTTCCCACGCTTTCATTTGAAGATTCAAACTCCTTCCAGCTCAGTGTTTCGAAGTTAGGTTATGCAAGCAGTGCACCTTTTTGATTTGAAGATTTCTTGCTCGAACTAACTTCTTGATAAGTGTATTCATTTGGTCGAAATAATGGTAACAGTTCTCGACATGTGAGCGGGTGTAAACATGTAACATGATGTTACTCGTATATGGTGTTGTTGTCATGCAAACCGTTTTCTGATGAAGCACTTTCTATGCATCACTCCTGCAACAAGCATTGCAGATCTCAAAAAACAACAGCCTAGGTTGCAGGACGGAAACGTTGACATAACCATGGTGGCGAAGATTCTTGAGAAGAAGTTCGATCACCGGATGCCTTTGACTCTACAAGCAACTCGTCATGTGTTTCAAAGNTGGCAACCTGTGTTGTGTTGTGTGCCGGTACAGTTTTGGATTCTTATGGGTGATGCTCCACTCTGAGGCCCCGGCGGAGCAAAACCCAGATTGACCGCCGAAGATCCAAACCAACTTTCGCTGGAAGCTGTTTGATGCATCCCAGTGACTTGCAGCATCCCATTGATGTGCAGATTCCCTCCATGTGCTTGCGATAAGTAGCACACACGAAAAGAGAATGTGGAGTTTGCTNTTGCTTCCCTTCAAACCTAGCTGCGGACGGATTGATTGATTGAACCAAAACCATTTCCGTCAAGCTGAAGAGCCTCTCCGGCAGCGTTTTCCATACACAAAGACACATGGGAAATGAAAGAGGATGCTTTTGTGGCGATGATACGGATGGGAAGTCCTTGAAATGCTTGGTAGGTGTTGCAGGGCTCTGGAAGGCTTGCTCCTTGGAAAGCTTGGCAGAGCGTGAAATCGCCTTGTGCCGAACGACGTTCGTGTAACTTTCGGTCTCGTCCCCATTTTGGTTGCTTAGTTGGAAGCTGCCCTGGCAAAGAAAACGCAGTCTGAAGAGAATGTTGACATAGCTTCAACCCATTCCACTGCATTCAGGAGCTTTCCCCACAGCTGTGTGCGCGCGAAGATGGTGCACATGAGAAAGCCATGTGGATTTAGATGCGCAAGCTGAAGAGCCTTTCCGGCAGCGTTTTTCTCACAAATAGACACATGAGAAATGAAAGCGGACCTTGCACTCCCTGCAACTGTGGGTTGNTAGATGCGCAAGCTGAAGAGCCTTTCCGGCAGCGTTTTTCTCACAAATAGACACATGAGAAATGAAAGCGGACCTTGCACTCCCTGCAACTGTGGGTTGCCGAAGGTGGAAAGGGAACCTTTGTTTACAGAATTGCTGAACTTCTACTTGCGAACAGCTGGAAAGTGTGAAGCTCCCCGGCAATTTGATGGACTTGCTCAGGTGGAAACATATGGGGATGGTGCAATCCTGGGGAAGTGTGTAGGACGCCATGTTGAGCGACATCCAAAGCACACAGGAAGATGTATTGCTTAGAAAGATCAATGTTTGTCCGTTCAGCTACAGTCAAACTTGCATTGCAACTTGCGACAGTGAAAGACAGAATGCGTGTAAGCCTTTGCCTTGTCAGAGATGCCATGTGAAAGAGCAAACGGCTTGCTTGAGCCACGGTTTTACGGTATGTCATGGCTGTTGAAAAAGTTCCTCTGAGCAAATTAACCTCTTCCGGCCATGCGATTGCTGAAAAAACATGAGCCAAATTAAATGAGCAACATTTTTAGATTTTGCTTGTCTGGGGACCCTTTTGAACTCGCTTCACAGAAGGTCACCAAGGAGCTTCATTGCTGCAGGTTTGATGAATCCTTGCTGCATTGCACGTGCTTGGGGAAGTGTGAAGAAATGACCAGCAAGCGACAAGACAAACTTAGGCATGAAAGCGCTCAAAAAAAGCGGCAAAGATAATAAGAATTGAGGCCTTGAGCAGACCACATCCAGAGGCAGGCAAAGCGAGTAGGAACGGAGACTCAAAGCGCCTGACTATTCCTGAAAAAGATTTGGCTTGGCTTTCCAAGGAGCACATACCATAGAGACATCATTTTAGATCGCTATTCCGAAGCAAGTCAAAGAGCGGATGCTTTTGCAGCAGGGAAGATATGCGCTGGCAAAGAAAAGGCAGTCTTCAGCGGATGTAGCTTCGGCCCGGTCTGCTGCGTTTAAGAGCTCTCCCCACATGAGAAAGGCATGTGGATGCAGCTTGCCGTTGAACACCTTTTTGCAGGAGGCAATCGAGTTTAATCAATGTTTGCCCGCGACTTCAAATTCTGCCTCCTACAACAAATGGTGGGATTACTATTCTTGTGAGGCTGCGTGCAAGCCCAACTGCGCCTAAAGCAAGCAAGAAATCAAGTCAGTGGTAGGAAGATCCCAGCAATGAAAGCTGCCGACCATTCTTGCAGCATCCTTGCACCATGTTCTTCAGGAGCACACGGAAAGGTCACTGCAGAAGAGTTTATACCTTTATTCCTAACCAAGCCAAAGAGAAGATGCTCTTGTGGTGAGGATAAGGACGGGGCAGTTCTTCCAAGATCTTTCACAAACCATGCCCAGCGGCAAGCAACGCGAGCAGGAACGGAAACTCAAAGCGGCTCAGTATTTGTGAAAGGGATTTGGTCTGGCTTTCCAGAGAGCACATAGAGACTTCACAGCAGAAGAGCTTACATATCTATTCCGAAGCAAGTCAAAGAGAGGATGCTTTTGTGGCGAGGATAAGGATGGGAAGTCCTTGAAATCCTAGAAGGGTGGTGGCGCCCTTTGCTGCACGGAATGCTTGATGCCTCTTTTTCTCCAGTGGCAGAGAGTCAAATTGTTTGCAGAGCTTGCTACAAGCGCACAAAAAACCAGAGCATGGGGAAAGAGATTGCTTGGCTGGAAGCTGCGCTGGCAAAGAAAAGGCAGTCTTAAGAGGATGTTCACATAGCTTCAACTCAATCCACTGCATTTAAGAGCTCTCCCCACAGTTGCGCGGGAAGATGATGCACATGTGATGCAGTCTGCCGTTGAACACTTTTTTGCAGGATGTAATCGAGTTTGACCACGAAACATAGCTCCTGGAAGGCTACCTTGAGTTTTACTTTACGGAGGAAAGGGTAGCCTTTCAACCCAGAACTGCCTTTCTCAAATCAATTGCCTTCGACTTGAAATGTTACCTCCCACGGCAACTGGCGAGGATATAGATGAGCCCAACTGTGCCTAAAGCAAGCAAGAAACCAAGTCAGTGGTAAGAGCATCGCCGCAATGAAAGCTGCAGCATCCTCCCCCCATGTTTTACAGGAGCACATTGAAAGTTCACCGCAGAAGAGGTCATATCTTCATTCCTAACCAAGCCAAAGAGAAGATGCTCTTGGTAGAAAGCCTGCTTGCATGCACTGCCCATGTCTTGGCAAAACCACAACTGCGCATAAGAACAGGCCAGCTTTGGGCAGGGTCAAGGAAACACAAGAGAAAACAGCTGGACATACCTCAAAACTAGATGGACAATCCAGACAGCACAGACATTGCAGGAAGTTAACCAACAGATTTTGCTCTTTCCTGAAATGCCACTGCCGGCTTCAAGAGGCAGCTCAAACCAGTATATAGAAAACCTGCAGGTGTGCACTGCCCATGCCTTGGCAAAACCACAACTGGGCATGAGGATAAGGATGTGAAGTCCTTGAAATCCTTGGAAGGTGGTGTAGCACGCCGGAAGGCTCGCTGCTTGAAAGCTTGGCTGTCCAAGTTTCCGTACGCCGAACTATCAGAGAGTTTGTGCGTAGTTGAAGCAAGCAGAGTAATTTGCAGTCCAAGGACAGACCTTGCCCAGAGACACGCAAAACAGGGGCAGAGGACGCGAAGCACCATGTGAACACTCACTGCGTTGGTCTGAGATTCGCCTTTGGTGTCTGCGCCTGTTATGCTATGCAGCAGCCCGGGCTGTCTTCTGGATACGCCGACATTTCGCAAGGTGATGAATTGAGAGGCTGTGCCACACAGTACGGCACCATTGGCGCATCCCAACCCTGCACTTGATTGATCACGACCTTGATTCATAGCATTTCCTACACTTGCATGAGGCATCTTTGTTTCACGTTTTGAGAGTGCTTCACACGGCACCTGTCTCACACTTGTGCATGAAGACACGGACATCTTCTTTCCATAGTCAAGTTCACACTCACTGCTCAATACTTGATGCATTTTTTTTCCAGCGGCAGAGCGTCAAATTGTCTACGCAGCTTGCTACACGCACAGTAAGAACCAGAGCACGGGAAACACGTTGCTTGCTATAGCGTTGCAGTGCAAACCAACATGCCAGTCACATTGAAATGCGCCCCAACCTCAAGGTTTGAGCCGCGTGGTCTGCAAATCTCTCAGGGCTGGCTAGACTGCTATTTGTGAGGAGTGTGTTCAAGTGTCCCCCATAGCTGGCTCCAAGCACGCTAATGACCAGAACACGATCCTTGCAACACTTCGCTTTCATTTGGCCCGATTCCCTTTATATATATGTAGCTCTTCGATGCATGGCAAGGCAAANGCACGCTAATGACCAGAACACGATCCTTGCAACACTTCGCTTTCATTTGGCCCGATTCCCTTTATATATATGTAGCTCTTCGATGCATGGCAAGGCAAATCCATCATCCCTTCCTGCGAGTGTCACAAATGCCATTCCTATTGAAATCTCAAGGTTTGAGCCACGTGGACTGCAGATTTCTCAGGGCTGCTCAGATTGCAATCTAAGAGAAGTGTGTTCCCATAGCTGGCTGCAAGCACACTAAAGGCTAAAACGCTGCAGTGCTTGCAAGGCTTTGCACTCATTGGACTTCAACACAGACTTCTTCCCGTGTAAACAGCCGACTTATCCTCATGACTCACATCATACCTCTTCGACGCATGGCCAGGCAAATCCATCCTCCCTTCTTGCGAGTGTCAGGACTTGAATAGTGCGAGAAGGACGCAAAGGAGATGCAAAGTTGAAACGTAGGCTATGTTACTGCAAGCGGTTGAGTTTGTTGATTGTGGCGCCGCACAACCCATTATTGCTCAGCAGCAATGATCCGAGTATTGGTGTCGTACGTTGCCTATGCCACAGATTCTTCTCGCTTTCCGAATCTACCAGTACAAGTTTCCGTATGCCGAACTATCAGAGAGTTTGTGCGTAGTTGAAGCAAGCAACTGATCGCACTTCTTTGTCTATTGAGGAAACTGTCAAAGGTTTGAGTACTTCTCCCATGTGGTTAAAAAGCGCAATATATGTCATGAGTTATGATGTGACTGCCAGTGCTAGGCGTGTTTCGAAAGATAGAGCGAAACTNGCACGCTAATGACCAGAACACGATCCTTGCAACACTTCGCTTTCATTTGGCCCGATTCCCTTTATATATATGTAGCTCTTCGATGCATGGCAAGGCAAACCCATCATCCCTTCCTGCGAGTGTCACAAATGCCATTCCTATTGAAATCTCAAGGTTTGAGCTGCGTGGACTGCAGATTTCTCAGGGCTGCTCAGATTGCAATCTAAGAGAAGTGTGTTCAAGTGTCCCCCATAGCTGGCTGCAAGCACACTAAAGGCTAAAANAAGAAGGGCACATTTGAGCCGACTTATCCTCATGACTCACATCATACCTCTTCGACGCATGGCCAGGCAAATCCATCCTCCCTTCTTGCGAGTGTCAGGGCTTGAATAGTGCGAGAAGGACGCAAAGGAGATGCAAAGTTGAAACGTAGGCTATGTTACTGCAAGTGGTTGAGTTTGTTGATTGTGGCGCCGCACAACCCATTATTGCTCAGCAGCAATGATCCGAGTATTGGTGTTGTACGTTGCCTATGCCACAGATTCTTCTCGCTTTCTGAATCTACCAGTACAAGTTTCCGTATGCCGAACTATCAGAGAGTTTGTGCGTGGTTGAAGCAAGCAGAGTGATTTGCAGTCCGAGGACAGACCTTGCCCAGAGACACGCAAAACAGGGGCAGAGGATTCTTGTACCCGTCTGTCCCAGAGCATTGCAATTTCATGGGCTACTTCACCCAAGTGTGAGTAACGATGATTTCAAGAACTTGCAGTGGTGTTGAAGGTGCCGAAAAAAGTGACACTGTCGAGTGTATTAATTCAATCTTGCAGAGTCCAGCGCTGCCCAAACTTGACTGATCGCACTTCTTTGTCTATTGAGGAAACTGTCAAAGATTTGAGTACTTCTCCCATGTGGTTAAAAAGCGCAATATATGTCATGAGTTATGATGTGACTGCCAGTGCTAGGCGTGTTTCGAAAGATAGAGCGAAACTNTTTGAGTACTTCTCCCATGTGGTTAAAAAGCGCAATATATGTCATGAGTTATGATGTGACTGCCAGTGCTAGGCGTGTTTCGAAAGATAGAGCGAAACTGGCTACCTGACCCAAGTGTGAACAACAATGATTTGAAGGACTTGCAGTGGTGTTGAAATGTGCCCAAAAAAGTCAAGCTGTCGAGGGTATCACTTCGATGTTGCGGAGCCTGCATTCCACCTTCGCGTCGTTGTGGAGCAAGACATGCAAGGCGGGGCGTCCAGTGCTGTGCATATCTGGCTGATTGCACTGGCACTTCCTCGCCTATTGAGGAAGTTGTCAAAGAATTGGGTATTTCTCCCAAGTGCTAGTCGCATTGTCAAAGAGTGCTGATGCATTTCAAGCTGTTGAGGCTATCGCTTCAATTTTGTACAGCCTACCTTCCACGCTCCTATCATTCCAATCAACACATGCAAGGTCTGCCAGCTTGATTTGAAGGGAGGATATGAATGCATACAATCAAATACACGAACGCGGGTGCTACGCGTGTTCGAAAAATAAGATGGACAGAGCCGTCCTTTTTTCCAAAGGAGGAAGCTTGTGAATATCTCTTGCAACTTGTGGCCATTAGTGAACCCGAACAACGCCAAGGTATTTGCAGTCATCGGGCCAAGATGGAGAAGTTAATTTTTGGCCCAAGGACGAGGAAAAGATAGACGGATAGATTAAAGGCTTCAGGAGCAAGAAAGGACGAGAAAGTCCAGACACAACAAGGACAGCAAGTGCCTGCGCAGCCACCTTTGAAAAGCTCTGGGAATATCGCGCTTTTTGTGGAAGGGTTTGTGAGAGGATCACATGACACATCTTCAGTGCTGGCGCAATTCTAGAAAATACTTGTGTGGTTCCTTTCAATCCTCTTGAAGTGTCAACGAGGTATGCTGCGCCAGCTGTGCTGAAATGCTGCTCGGAAATCGGATTAGAGGTGAATCTTCTGATCGGACACAGTCACGGCAGCCTTGTGGTCAACAGTCTTGCCAGCTTGTTCAAGCGATTCGGCAAGGAGTGTCCCGTGATTTTCTTGGATCCGCGAACTACTGAGAATCAGCTGTGGTCCCTACCGATGTCCACAGCATACACCAGCGTTCAGAATGTGTCATACCCACTGTTCAGGCTTTCAGGCGAAATTTCTTTCTTTGCATCATTTGTTCCCCACCCTCTCTTTAAGGAGGCAGAGAGACTGTACCAAGAGGATGTACGAATTGCACTGAAAGGGACCGTGTGGAGTGATGCTTTCATCGCACATATCAAGGACGCAAATCACGTGGCAGTCTCCAAATTCTATGACATTTCCACACAGATCCAACCAATGCAACGGCAGAACGATGCTGAACGTGTGGTGCCCGCACCATGAGCTCGTCGTTTCGGGATTTCATGAGACGGAAGCGTGCTAGGAGTAGGAGGCTTGCCAGACATGCAGTTTGTTGGTTCGAAGCAAGCGCCGCCTCCTCCTGCTACGCATCACAGAGCCACATGTTGCCAGACCTGCCAGCACTGGCTTGTTCAAAAGTTCAAAGCGGTGTTGCTTCTCGTTTCAACAGTCAAACGTGGAAGTTGGCGATGACTTGCAATAGAGCTCAAGGCCAAAAGCAAGCACCTTCAGAGGCTTTGCCAAGCCAGCCTTGAGAGACGTCAGAGACTTCAACAGTCGAACGACAACTCACAGCCGAAGGACAAGTCGAATACCAACAATTCCAATGTCAACGTAGGCTCATGACTTCTCATTCATTTCGAGGTTTTGTGCAAGCCCAACTGCGCCGAAAGCAAGCAAGAAACCAAGTCAGTGGTAGGAGCATCGCAGCAATGAAAACTGCCGACCATTCTTGCAGCATCCTTGCACCATGTTCTTCAGGAGCACACGGAAAGGTCACCGCAGAAGAGTTCACATCTTCATTCCTAACCAAGCTGAAGAAAAGATCCTCTTGTGGTGAGGATAAGGATTGCGCAGGAACAAAGACTCAAACCAGCCGACTGCATCAATTCTGTCCTGTTTTTCTGGGAAGCGCAGAAAGTTCACAGCCCGAGAGTTTTTATCGTAATAGGATTCCGGTGGGCGTAGGATCTCACGTGCAAAGAGAAAAACTCTGTACATGGGAGTGTTGCAGCCACAAATCCCGTGGTGTAGCCTGGCTCTGCATCAGCGTGTCCCCACGTCCCAGCATGATTGGAGGCACCGGAAGTTGTGAAGAGGAGACTAGGCGATGCCTCAAGAGTCAACTGGATGTGGGTGTCAAAGCATGTCAAAGCATACTTGGTCAGTTCCATGGTGGGATCTGCCCGATGTCATACTGCCTTGACAGCCTCCTGCAATTTCTCAGAGTTGCTCGCCTGCGTAGTTGTTTTGTTTGTCGAATCTGCGTAGGTCCTTTTCCTTTTGAGCAGCCTACCCATGCAGCCGACATCGTNGCAATTTCTCAGAGTTGCTCGCCTGCGTAGTTGTTTTGTTTGTCGAATCTGCGTAGGTCCTTTTCCTTTTGAGCAGCCTACCCATGCAGCCGACATCGTTTGAAGCAGCTTTCCATGCAATTACTCACAAGTTGCAACCGGCTTGGTGCGAGAGGCAAGATGGTTGGCACAAACACAGTTGAGAGAAACGGTTGTCTTGGTTTGGTCAGTGGTGTCAATGTTGAATTTGCGAAAAGAGATGTCTGAGGTGCTTTCCATGAGGTCCTTGGCCATGGGCTGTCGTGGCAAGATGATAGCACTGGCCAGCTGCCACAGACACGCCAGTGTGTGTTGGCAACAGCCTGAACAAGAAAGAATGCACCAGGGAATCCACACAGTGTTTTGGATATTTATCTTTCTCCTTGCATCAAGAGCTCTGGTCGACTTGCAGCCATGGCCACGGCATCTTTGGTGGCCATTGTTTTCAGGAAGATGACATCTTGTTTTCGCCAAGTGCCTACAATGCAAATCGAGTTTTCCTGCCACGTCAACCACACCTGTAATTGCTGCAGAAGCAGATTCTGTTCTTGTCACCTCGCCAGGTGCATACATTGGGTGACTTTTCCTGGGCGTTGCATTGAGACAGAGTTTTACTGGTGCGAAAAGGTTTTTACATGTCACATGTCAAAACGTTTCAAACCATTGCTGGCGATCACAAGCCGCTTCTTGCGGCGGCATCGCAGTCTTGAAAATTTGTAGAATCCTTGAACTTCAGTATCATCATTTTTGCCACCAGGTCAAGACATTTGCACACTTGACAGGACTGTGCAGTTGATTGCTTTACCACGGCAAAGAGTTTCCACGCCCAGAGGATTCTTGTACCTGTCTGCCCCAGAGCATTGCAATTCCATGCTTGCATGATTTCCAATCAAGATATGCAAGGTGCGCTCTCTCTCTCTCTCTATAGTTGAAGGACGAATGCAAGTGCATTGAAGAAGTGGCTGTCAACCTTAGTACAGTGACGAAATGGTTGTTATCGTTTTAAGATGCACGTGGCTAAATAGCACGAAATATGTCAGGAATTATGATGTGACAGCCAGTGCCAAAAAACGTTCGAAAGATAGAGCGAAATCTCCACTTACGAAACTACCAAATACTTTGGCTACTTCACCCAAGTGTGAGCAACAATGGTTTGAAGGACTTGCGGCCGTGGTGAAGAAACTCAGATTCAGCAGGTGTTGAAACGCGCCCAAAAAACTAACACTGTCGAGGGTATCACTTCGCTCTTACAGAGCCTGCGTTCCACACTTGCCTCATTGCCGAGCAAGACATGCAAGGTGGGACGTCCAGTGCTGTGCATATTTGGCTGATCGCACTTCCTTGTCTATTCAGGAAGCTGCCAAAGATTCGGGTATTTCTCCCAAGTGCTAGTCGCATTGTCACAGAGTGCCCACGCAGTTCAAGTTGTTGAGGCTATCACTTCAATTTTGTAGAGCCTACGTTCCGCGCTCTGATCATTCCAATCTAACGCATGGAAGGTGTGCCAGCTTGAGTTGAAGGGAGGATATGAGTGCATACAATCAAACACACGAACTCGAGTGCTGCATCTGTTTGACAAGTAAGATGGAGAGAATAATCTCTTTCCAAAGGAGGACACTTGTGAGTATCTCTGGCAACTTGTGGCCATTTGTTGACCCAAAGAACTCCAAGGTATTTGCAGTCACGGGGCCCGGATCCCGCAAAGTTGAAGCATTTGAATACAAGCAAATAGACACATTCCCGTGCTGTATGCCTTTGAAAGCTAAATGATGGAGAGCATCGTCCTCCTTCAAAAGCAGGAAGCTGAATATCTCTTGCAACTTGCCATGCCGAAAAAACTCCAAGGTGTTTTGCAGTCACGGGGCCCGGACCCCGCAAAGTTGGAATATTTTGCGCAAGAAGCTTTGAACCGTCCTAGGCATATTTCACTTTTCGTGGAGGGGTTTGTGAGAGGATCACATGACACATCTTCAGTGCTGGAGCAATTCTAGAAAATACTTGTGTGATTCCTTTCAATCCCCTTGACGTGTCGACGATGTATGCTGGACCAGCTGTGCTGAAATGCTGCTCGGAAATCGGATTGGAGGTGGATCTTCTGATTGGACACAGCCACGGCAGCCTTGTGGTCAGCAGTCTTGCCAGCTTGTTCAAGCGGTTCGGTAAAGAGTGTCCCGTGATTTTCTTGGATCCGCGAACTACTGAGAATCAGCTGTGGTCCTTGCCGATGTCCAAAGCATATACCGGAGTTCAGAATGTGTCATACCCGCTGTTCAGGCTTTCAGGTGGACAGGCTTTTTCTGCGCCATTGCTTCCAGTGCAAGTGCAAGACCCTCGTCTTCGTGATCTCTTCAAGAAGAAACAGAGATTCTACCAAGAGGATGTGAGAATCGCACCGCAAGGTGCCATGTGGAGTGATGCTTTCATCGCACATATCAAGGACGCAGATCACGTGGACATCTCCCAATTCTATGACATTTCTACACAGATCCAACAAATACAGCGGCAGAAAGACGCTGNTCATGCGAAGGAAGCGTGCTGGGAGTAGGAGGCTTGCCAGAAATGCAGTTTGTTCGTTCGAAGTATGCGCCTCCTCATATTGCGACGCATCACAAAGCCACATGTTGCCAGACCTGCCAGCACTGGCTTGTTCAAAAGTTCAAAGCGGTGTTGCTTCTCGTTTCAACAACAGTCAAACGTGGAAGTTGGCGACGACTTGCAATAGAGCTCAAGGCCAAAAGCAAGCACCTTCAGAGGCTTTGCCAAGCCAGCCTTCAGAGACTTCAGAAACTTCAGAGACTTCCAAAGCCGAATGACAACTCACAGTTGAAGGGCAACTCGAATACCAACAACTCCAATGTCAACGTGGCCTCATGACTTCTCNCAGAAACTTCAGAGACTTCCAAAGCCGAATGACAACTCACAGTTGAAGGGCAACTCGAATACCAACAACTCCAATGTCAACGTGGCCTCATGACTTCTCATTAATCTCAAGGTCTTCGACAGCTCTCTTCAATTGAAAGCGGCCGATGCCAGCTTTTGCAGCGTTGATGTGATTGTGATGTCCTTCACACGTCTCCTCTTGGCTGCAGATTCACGCAGTGGCACTTCCCCGTAGCCCTCTGCCGCCATCAGGCATGCAATGAAACTCATACTCTTGCTTGAGTGGCTCTACATTGAAGTTGACTTGCTTGAGTTGCTTGGAAGGCTTGGAAGGTTATTTTTGCCGAATCTCGTTTGACAGGGCCACTGCACTCTTGGTGTCCCTGCACCCGGCACAGATGAAACCANTTGAGTTGCTTGGAAGGCTTGGAAGGTTATTTTTGCCGAATCTCGTTTGACAGGGCCACTGCACTCTTGGTGTCCCTGCACCCGGCACAGATGAAACCATAGGGACCACGGAAACTCCAGTTGCAACTTGAGGACTCCAACGAGAGTCATTTTTGAGTCTGGCGCGCATCAGCTCAAAAACAAGACACGATCTGATTTGGTCTTGTTTGATATTGCATGTCCGTGTGCTCCAGCATGCTTTTCTGCTCTCATGGCGCTATGAATTTATGATTTATCAATTCATATTTTTTTTCCGGGCAATAATTCTTGCATTCTGACTTGGCCGTGCTTTCTGTTCATCCTTGCTGGAATCTTTCACCCCAGTAAATGGCTCTTGGCTCAAGGCTCAAGTGGAAACTGGCAAGGAGTAGGTTGGATGATAGTCCAGTGCATACCAAGAAGATGTAAGGATATGAAGCAACCAAGAGCATGCCCTCGAAGAACCAAGTTTGTTGATCCAAGACCATGCGGCGCATGGAAGTCACTCCAGGAGCCCATGAGAGTTTGGAGGCTGGGGCAGCATGCGTTCGTGACTTTGCTTTTCAATACAGCAGGTGATTTCCAGTTCTCCTGCCCCACACCTACCTTTTGTCCCCTCTCAAGTTAAACTAGACATCACACTTCGGTCGGCGAGCCCAAAAAGTACACAATAGTTACAGCAATTGTTAAATTCCGAGCGTCCTACAAACTTGCTGATTACGATGCTTTCTTTTCTTGTGCAAGTGGTTCCGAAGTCCGTATGGCAACCCCTCCATAGAGACTTCTTTGCGGTTCCAGTCAAGATTTCAGGGACACGTGCTTTGAACGTTTTCCGACTTTGCTTTTCATACTATGCGCGGTGCATTGTAGGAGAGGGTTTGCGCAAACGCGTATTCTTTGAAACTAAAACTTTAGCTGGTACAGTAGATTAAGGTATCAATTCTTCGCACAGAACCGGACGTTTGCCCGGAGCCTATGTTTTCTCGCACAAAACGGCCCTTTATTTCGGCGGGCCCTGACGAAGTCTGCGAAGGGTTGTTCCCGCAAATTTTGGGCAACGAGCCAAGTAGCCCGTAGCAGTAATGTTATTTAGTGGAATATCACCAGTATGAGACCNTGTTCCCGCAAATTTTGGGCAACGAGCCAAGTAGCCCGTAGCAGTAATGTTATTTAGTGGAATATCACCAGTATGAGACCTTGGTACGTCTTGTTTGAGAGGGGTGGCGGATTTATATCCCTCAAGTATCCATAGGGAAGTCCGCAGCAAACATGGTAGATTCAGTGAGTTGTGGTTTCTCCCGGTCTGATTAGGTATTGGACGTGTGGCTTTTCATGTGGTTTCTCAGTGTGAATTTGTATGGTTCATGTCAGGAAATCATGGAAATAGCAGCGTATTATGGGGGGTGGGCGAACGTTTGGTTCTGCGGGAATATATAATATATAATATATAATATATATATAATATATTTTACATGACATAATATATATAATATATTATAAATGATATAATTTATATATATATAATTTAATATGTATATATATATATATATTATACAGTATATATACGCGCATGTATGCGTATATGTGTGTGTCTACAATTCGGTGGGCAGATCAAGTTTGCACATTTCTACCTTTCGTATTTGCATGGTATTTTCAGGTATGTTTGCCAAAAATCAAGTTTTCCCAACATCTTTCCCATCCCCATCCGGAACATGTGCCTCTTGAAATTTCACCCTGTACCGCCTAATTCCCCTGCCATTTTGTGTTGGTACCACTATATGGAACTTTTCTATCTTCTGTATCTCAATGGTGTGATCAGGATTTTATTGTCCTGACAGTTTCCCATTTTAGACTCATGTGATAAAACATCAACACTGTACCGCCCATTTCCCGTTCTCTTGTGTTGTTGTTGAGGGGGACACTATGGATTATACACAACATCTAAAACAATATAAAACAAAAAGTGCGGATATACATGCAGGCCCCAAAAGGCATCCGGACAGATTTGACTTCAAAAAAACAACTTTTGAGCTCTTTTCAATAAAGACTTGTGAAAGGAAAAAGAAACCCCCAAAACATTAAATCGGCCACTCAAACAGGGGGATTCATTTGATGAACAATCAACACTGCACAAACTATTTGCCTGCTGTTTTGTACTGATGCCAAGATGTCTAACCTTTCTATCTTCTGTATCTCAATGGTGTGTTCAGGTTTTTTGTTCTCCTAACATTCTCCCTCTTCAGATTTGCCTTGTTTGAACAGCATTGAATGTGCCCTGTCACTTTTCTATCTTTAGTATCGCGCTGGTATTTACAGCAAAAATGCACATCAGTTCAACCGATTTCTTCATTTCATCATTGTTTTTCTTCATGTTTTCAACCTTTTCCTGACTTTTTGGTGAAATTTTGCAAGTTTTCAAGTATGCCTTAAGGCGGTCTTGTCAAGCAAAGCACTTTTTATGCATATATGCAGCAAATTATGCACTGCCACTTTTCTATCTTCAATATCGGCACGCTATTTCCACACAATTATCATATCATCAATGTTTGATGTGCAGTTTTGCTGTAAATACCAGCACGATACTAAAGATAGACAAGTTACAGGACACATTCACTGCTGTTCAAACATCAAAGTGCAGTTCTCCCCCATTTTTGCAGCATGATACTAAAGATAGAAAAGTTAGAGGGTACATATTACTGGCCCTTCGTTTTCCAGCCCTCGCGCTTTTCTATCTTTTCCGGGGCTGCTATTAATATATACATATATACATATATATATATATGTATGTATTATACAGTATATATACGCGCATATATGTGTGTATGTGTGTGTGTGTGTGTCTATGAATAAACCACATATGATCATGGGATACCTTATTGATTTATATGGTTCATCCAAATCTATGTGCTGACCCGAGCTGCCGGGGGAAGCACCGGGACCAGAGGCCAGAGGTGCTACCAGCGAAGCAAGTGCAACCGGCCGCATATGGACTGCAAGCGCAACCATTTCAGCCGGGTCTCCTGCAACAGGCGCAAGAGACTCAAGAGCCTCAAGAGGCTCAAGAGGCTCAAGAGGCTGAGGCCTGGGAAGCGATGTGGACAATCACGGGGGGAAATCCAGGTCAGATGAGAGTTGATCTTAAGAAACTTCACAGCTGGATTTTGCCATGAATAGGGAAAAAACATATGACAATGCACCACCAGCTAAGAACTATTATTGCAGGATATCTAATATTGGCGTAGAGTAGCCATGAATTGAGGTTCGACGTTCGCTATGGAACATGTTGACCGCTTGTATAGGATGTGGCTATATACTGTCTTCATACCATTGTGCGACGGTTTGCTGCTAGGATTCGTGAGTTCATTGTCGCTAATCAACCAAATTTGTCACAGCCATACCGAGTCAGTCATACCGTTTGGTTTTCCGAAGATTCACGTTTCATTCAGGAATGTAATGTTCTTTTGGCATACTTCTCACATGAACTTGCAGCTGACATCTATATACTGACATTCGAGAACGTTGTGGCCCGAAACCAGCGCAGTTCTAGTTTGCCGCCCTCGCTGAACCGTTGTCGCTCCAACTTTGCTTTGCAGAATTCTAACTTTGCCATTTTTTTCCCCCTCTACAATGCAGTAATCCATAGGGGTGCTGAATCACCTGCTGTAGACAACTCAATTTGTTCCGTTTTTACAAATGAGTAGCGAAGGGTTCTGTTGGTGTGAAAGTGAGAGCAGGGATGAGCGGGGGCATGGCGTCGTGTTAATCACCTGTCTTGGTATGTTTTCAGAGTGAATGGCTGCACCTTTGGTAGGGCAGACCGGGCACTGGGCAGACCCAGGAAACATGCAAATTGTATCAAATTGTAGTAACTTTGTGCTGGAGCTGTGCTTAGACAACTTTTGCAGCAGACTCTGGGAGGCAACGATTTCAAAAAACCGTTTTCATGCTTTTAGAGGTGGTTTCTTCTGCCCTCGGGAACCTTGTTTACGCCTCGAAAAAATGGTTTCTTTCCGCCTTCTGCGTATCTCTGGGCTTTTCGGTTAAAAATCGCTATGTTCATGGCGAGACCTGACGGCAAGAACAGCGCCGGTACTTGGTGACTGGGATTTTGCTGGTTTTGCGGCGTAACACATTGGAGTGAGGAACAGCCAAAGCCTCACATTGGGATTCCTTCTTGGAAGCCTTGGTTGACTGACTATTTACATTTTGTGTCGGTGGAACTGTTTGAGCGAAGAGCTTGTGCAAGATGTTGAATTTTCGGATTGTGTGGTGTAGTTTTGCAGAAGCGAGTTGGTAGAATGTTCGAGTAAAGCCACCAGAGTCTTGGGACAGGGTTTTGGAAGAAGTCCTGGGACTGAGCGCAAGCAGTGCTGGCATTCATCAAAGAAGGTCGTTTGGATACCATCTTGCCGGCAGCTCTTGTCGGGAGTGCTGCAAGCAAAAGTGCTGATCAGAGTTGAGAGTACGGTTCCAGTACAGGCTGGTCATGATACAGTACTTGGAAAGGTTTGTTCGGATGGGGTGTTGAGACGGAACGGAAAGTTTTGTGGTGACACTTCACGTTTCACCGCAGCCAATTGGCATTCCAGATTTTCGTGCTTCTGTGGTGGCACTGGGATCGAGTGTCGGGACATAGCTGTGCTGGGAGACACTGTTCGCATTTTGTCCCGATGACTTGATAGAGGGTAGGGCAACAGTTATTGAACTGTTCCCTGCGATGGTGGTATGATGTGGTATGGTCTTTCTTGATACAAACAACTGAGTTGGTTCAAAAGTTTGGTTTGTAATTTACCTGAAGGTTTTTGAGGCAGGCCGTTGCTCTTCACCATGTGTATGGGCCACTGTATGGGTTTAGAGTATTTGTATTTATTTGTCCTGCGCGGCGGAATTGTGTTTTCCTGGTTTGCGTTTTGCGTTCCTAGCCGGTGAGTGTTCTGGCAGCATCTTTTCACTGTGCATGGCACAGTTCTACAGGAACGTTCCAAGCAAGAGTGTCAGAATGCGTTTCAGGTATAGTTTGCAAGACAGTTTTGCAAGAGTGTCCTACAACAGTCTTGGGCGCAAGTGTTGTTCAGAAATTCAACCGTGTAAACAAATTGCAGTTTGGAAAAAAAACCGGGAACATGACAGGCCTGATAGACAGGTTCCTTCCCTCGGACATGGTGCGCTCGGGTTCCTGAATTCAAATAAATGTTGTCGGTTGTCATTTCCCCCAAGGCAACGATGAAGATGCTGGCTCAGCGAAGTACGTGGACGGACTTCTCCGAAAAACTGGGGAGAACTATCCGTCCAAGGGCAGCCTTGGGCATCCTGAAGTCCTTTGGAAACCAGAGTGTTTTTTTTCCTGTGCAATGTCCCGGTTTGGTCATAGATTGCCTTGATCCAAGACCTTTCACTGGGACGACCACAGCAATTTTGATGACCAAAGTGACCAAAACATGGCTTTTCAATCCAGGGTCATCCATCCTGTTGGCGCAGTCCATAGGCATTTGAGCACTTCAAAGTAATACAGTAGTACAACTTATTAATGACATTTAATGACATGATGTAGGTGCCGTTGGAAAAAGAAACGTCGCGTTTGGTTCCGTCCCCCCGGAACCAAGTTATTTGCTCCTGTTGGGGAGCTTGAACACTTCGTAGGGACAAAACATGGTTTTTCAATTAAGGCTCATGAGGGCAAACACCAAGGTGACCCAACGCCTCAAAACTCCACATTTTGAGACTCAACACGGACACTTTGGTCGGACTATGACACCACTTTCAGACGCCCTGCTGGGCCTCACTTGAGGTTTGCGGCCCTTTTTGCATCCGTTTCTTCTACAACCATTGTCGACAAGGGGAAAATTGCGAGTTTTGCCACCTGGGACACAGTGAGCCGAGAAGGAAGATGAACAAGGTGCGAGTACCAGGTCTGATTTTTTCTCCAAGTTTCCTTCTGTCCTGTGGTCTGTGATTTTGTCCCGCTGAAACCATATCTTCAACATGTTGTGATCTTTGTGCTACAACTGATGTGAGCAGCAAGAGAGGCAGAGCGGCAACTTTTTGAAATGCTGGGAGAAGCAGAGGCCAGCTCCATTCATTTGATCCTGATTTTTCAGAGTTCGTCAGAAAGGGGGTGGGCAAAAAGCTGTCGAGCAGCCACAAAGACTCACCCAGACAGGCAGATGAACTTGGGATTGGATGCCACTTTTAAATCAAAGAAAACTTTCTTAAATGTTGCGGTGGTTGTGAATATGTTTTTCCTGATGTCTCAGGTTCTTGCCATTGTGCTGCCTCACATTGAGAGGAGGTGCGGAAGAAATGGCTTGAAGCTAGGCACGCTTCTGTCAAGACTTCAACACACCAAAAATTTGGGGGATATCGATTGCTTGGAAACACTGTTTGCAAACCCTTTGATGGGTACACAGTCTGCTTCCAAGCCCAAGCCAGGTAGATATATTTACGCCATTCTTCCGAGTAGTGAACAACGTGAAGGTCTGGCAATCATACAGCACCTTGTTGCCGAATCCGAGGAACACGCGGATGCTGTTCGTGATTGACATGCTTCGACGACGCTTGACATCATTGCCTCACCCCGATGACAACCATGTTCTGCACGTCACTTGNAGGAACACGCGGATGCTGTTCGTGATTGACATGCTTCGACGACGCTTGACATCATTGCCTCACCCCGATGACAACCATGTTCTGCACGTCACTTGGCTCGAAGTTGTGCTTGGAACTTGCTGAAGAAAAGCATTTGAAGAGCACATGAGCATGTTTGAACATGGGTGAAGGTTTTTTTCTTGACCCTCAAGAGTAGCGGTGGTCAGTTTCAGAGGCAAGTTCTTAAACAAAAGGCTCGGAGTCAAATAGCGATGTACCTCCCAGTGAGGGGTGGTCAGGTATGCGTGGAGTTTAAGCGCAACATATTGGTGCATCTCGGAGCTCGTCTCCATGCTTCCCCACTTTTTGCACCAGCTTGTCCAGACCACTTTGCATCTGTGGAACACCCGCTCATTTGCACAGTCGTCTCCCTTTCCAAAGGAATCGAGTGCAGCAGAGGAACTCATTTCCCGTTTAAAAGTTGTCAATCGCAGGATTTTCAAATTACAGAACCGTTGTGAAAAATTTAGGGTTTGTGATGTTTTCAACCTCTCTCTCTCTCTCTATCTCATTGCGTGCTTGTCTCCTGCTTGGCCCCCTCCAATTGTGTCCTTCTGTGTCAAGTTTGCAAAGGGCCAAGGCGAGGCAAGCGAACACCAATATTTGGACGATGATGTTTCGTACACATGGTGCATTCCAAGATTTGATAATTCAAAACATGGACTACATCATGCACGAATTTGCATNAATATTTGGACGATGATGTTTCGTACACATGGTGCATTCCAAGATTTGATAATTCAAAACATGGACTACATCATGCACGAATTTGCATTGTCTGCAGAGTCAGACTACTCTGCCACCTTGCAAGCAGCAATCAATGAGATTACAACATGTCCGGGCCGGACAANATGCACGAATTTGCATTGTCTGCAGAGTCAGACTACTCTGCCACCTTGCAAGCAGCAATCAATGAGATTACAACATGTCCGGGCCGGACAAATTGGAGCTATGCAAATTCTATCTAGCTTGTTGTAGCTGAAAAAACGTGATCTGCGTTCTCTACACTGATGTTTTTTGATGATGTTGTGCATTGTACGTTTGCAAAGGTAAATTTGTTTGATCGTTTGCTGCTTTGTCTTGTGTGTTTTGTCCGATCTTGAAATCAATTTCCGACACAGGACTTGGATACTGAACAGGCAAAGAAGACCTCAGCATTGCCACTGTAAGTTTAGTTGTATTTTTTTTCGGGCTTTGAGGTACTACCCCTGGCTTTGTTGTCGTACCTTCCAGTTTCATCATGCTTGTCTTAGTTGATCTTGTTGTATTTGCCAAGTTTTTGTTCCTCTTCTCTGCTTCACTGCGTCGCTTCGTCGTCCTTGCGGGGAGGAGGTTGCCTTGGTCCCCTTGTGTGCTGGTCCTGGGAGTCAGGGACGTTTTCACAGCCTCCAGGCATTCCAACGTCTGCTGTCGTTTGCATCAAGTTTTGGCCAAACGCAAAGGCTCGAGCCCTCGTGCCAATCTTGCGCAAGTTCACAGTGGCACGCCTTTTGGAGCCTAAGTGCAAGTTGTGGACTTGGGCGGGTTTGGGCGGACTTGGGCACACTGGCACAGTGCGACATGATTCCGATTTCCTGGGGCCTATTTGCATGAGTTCAGAGGTAGATTTTGTGGATAGATTTGAATCGACAAGCCACAATCCTTCTTCATATTTCCCTTCCCTTCTGGTGTTCTTCCATGACTTTCTCCAAAAGAAAAGGAGTCTCAGGGCGATGTCCTTTTTTGTTACGCATCTTGAGCCGACCCATCCAATCCATGAAAGCTCTTCTGGCTTCAGGAACTCATCCGACAAAGTCCAGCATTTCCATCAGGCTGGCGGTTGCCGTTTGCAATGCTGGGCCAGAGTGGGCACGTAATACCTAGGTGGACACTGGAAGCATGATATGCTCATTGTGCATCTTATGCCCTGGGTCCTTTGGAAGCAAGCAAACAGGGCAACAGAGTATGCAGTTCGACAGTTCAAGCCTAAACAACCACAGACTCCATATACCTTTCTCTTGCGCTGTTCCAGGCTGCTGTACTGGACAGTTACTAAGAGAGTTTATGACTTACTTTAAGCATCAGCTCCATATCCAGCGATTGCATGTTGAAATGCATGTTTTCTCATGTTGGAAATGCATGTGCATGTTTCCTGCATGTTGGAAATGCATGTGCATTTTTAAGAGGTTGCAGAATGATGTTCAGAATGCATGTTGCTATCTATTAAGAGAGAAAAGGTACAGATTCTGTTCGCATCACTATCCATCAAGGCCCCTCAGCAGGGACTTACTGCTCGCACGGCCGTAAAGGAAAAAGAAAGATGCATGATTTATTATGATGTGATTATTTGGATTCATCTAACATGTAGTGTCTACATTCACGTGTCCCACTGCTGAGTACTCTTGACTCCGGACATGCAATGACAATAGCGAAAAAGAAGAAACCACAATGTTTTTCTCTGGATTGTGCACGGTCTATGGCACCACAAAGGCAAGACATATGACATGTGCATTTTTCCACATGTGAATTCCTAAACCAACATGCAAAAACATGCATTTTCAAATCCAGCCTCCAACCCCAAAAAAGCAAACACAAAACATCGAACACATGCATGTTTTTTGCATATTAAGATTCCAGGAATTCTCAGGAATTGTGGAAAATGCATGTTTTTCCATGGTGGCTCCGGGAATTGCGGCAAAATGATTGCTGCGTCCGATATGTTTGGCATGGTACTCGTAGGGGTTGACGTTTGGGCGTGCATATCTGGCGCACTGCACTGTATTTGATCTGTATCCAGTGTATCCCACAAACACACACACACACAGACACTGCTCTACACAGGATTCCACGACCATACGCATTTTATGTAAACATCTTAGTGACTCTGTGGCAGGGGGTTACACAGTTACACCATGACCATAGCAATTGCCCAGGTATATGAAATGCACATGGCTACTTATAGCGTACATTTTGAACATGCATCTGACAGAGGATTTCACCACATGCATTTTGAACATTCAAACAACATGCATTTTGAACATGAGCGACCCCAAAACCCCTTTGAATTGTTTTAATTAGGGCCCTGTCATATGAACATTTGGCGTAAGCAAAACCCTGGGTGGCTTAAGGCATTGGAAGTTATCTTTTTCGGTAGAGACAGATTTGAAGTTCACGTCAGATTGGAGAGAGGTAGGTTCTAGGGGGAGTGACCATGTATATATGTATATATATATACACATACACATCTAATATCAATCTACATTCTTCAGATGCTTTCGTGCCAAGGTTTGGGGAGGCAAACAACTTTCATTTCCCATAGTTTTCTTCATGCATTTCCCCCCCATCGAGTTGATAGTTTGTAGCTGACTCTTTTTATTTCATGATTTCAATCAGTGATAGACCTGCCACAACGGAATGCCCACACAAATGCACTGGAGGATTCAAGGAGGACTTGAAGAAACTTGTGCCTTGGCTGATCACGCGGACGGGCGGAGTGGCAGGGCACTCCAGCTTTCGGGGTATTTGGCTGGATCTGGTGCGTGGTAAAATTGAAGGTATGTCTGCTGTGGCAAAAGGAACTTCTAGGATGTCATGGGAGCTGACGAAGCCCCGTGCAATAACTTTGTATGTGTTTTTCTACATGCCGTTTGTTTTTGTCGTTTTTTTTCATGGTTCAAGGTGGTGAAGGTTCTAATGATACTGTTCGAGGAAAAGGTATCTGGTGATGTTGTTGAAAGACTGGGGTGGGGTGCTCTGCAACTCTGCAATTCTGCAACTCTGCAGTTCTTCAACTCAAGTGCATGAGAGCACCTTGACGAACATTTTCACACTGACACATGACCTCACAACCATGGTCGTGCTCTCTGTGCAGCCCACAGAGCCAAGGAAGATAGATGCAAACGACAGGCAAGACGACAAACATCTTTGCCCGCGAGCCTGGGTAGCACTGGAAATTTTCTGCCTGGTAGGCGACCCCTGGATACCCCTAGAAGTTCCATTGAAAACTATGCCTTTGAAGCCCAGTGGCGACGGTATAAACTCATTGTCTGACATCACGTGTGAAGCTTTCAAAGTATAGCTTTCAGGTCTGTACTCGTATGAAATTCTTTTCCGTTTCCTGTTGCGTTGATCCATGTTGAACCATCGTCACGCGTATTCTGACTGTGGATGATTGATTCGTAGCCATCGGGCCATGAGCTTGACATCAACTGATAACTGGTCGCGTGTGGTTTCAACATGTTTCAACCCCAAGAAACATTGGAGTCATGACAATGATGTCTCATAGATGTTCACGGCACCAATGCTGTTACTGTAATCAAATCAGCTCAACTCAAAGTCCGACCTTGTCAGCCATGTATATTTGCCGAGGAAGTGTTTCTTCCGGCAGCAGACAGCTTCAGGAGAGTACTGCGCCCTAGCAGTTGAAGTCGAACATGAGACCCCAAAGAATCACATCATGGATAGACGCGAGTGCTTTTGTTGCTGAATCCAAGAATTGGCTGGGGAATGTATACAANTGAGACCCCAAAGAATCACATCATGGATAGACGCGAGTGCTTTTGTTGCTGAATCCAAGAATTGGCTGGGGAATGTATACAAAGCCCAATCTTTGGCCAGTGAATTTCATGCATTTCCATTTCCCGTGAATAATTTTTCATAATTTTCAGACCCAGCCATTGAATCCACAGTTTGGTTATGTTTGCTTGCTTAAATCCCCAGTGTTCATCATGTTTGCTATTAAATCCACCGTTTTGAATCGTGTATTGATATGTTTTGATGGTGAAATTCCATGGGATCATTGTGGTGAAGCACCTGGTCGTTTCCTGGCCCCAGAGCCCAAGAAGATCTTGTCGGAACATGCGCAATGCACACCAGTAAAGACAAATTTTAATATACATACATTACATTCATGTGATACCTATATATTAAAAAAACAATACACATATTATTATTGTTATAGTGTTTCTATTTATCTGTCACATTCTATCGCGTCCCCACACACATACAGTATATAATATACATACTGTATAGTATACATGTGGTGTATGTACATTGCATATACACAATTAATGAATATATCATTAATACGAAGAAAGTAAATCACTATGACATCTATGAAAATGATATGAGTTTATCCCCAAAGCCAGGCTCAGTTTGTGGTTTCGTTTCGAGGCGAAGAAGTTCGTGAACAAATTGTGCCTCCTTGCGCTGGTCCGCAGAGCTTGAGGGATCAGCGTCTCAGTGACCAGGACCTGGACAAAGCACTGAACCACTGGTTTAGTATGGGGACCCATTTATTTAGTCTTTTTTAGTTAAGGATTTTATTTTGGATTTATTGTGCTGCTTCTCTGCTTCGTTTTGTTTTTTTTTTGCTTAGTGCTTTTCCTGCTTTTTTTGCTGTTCGTGCTTCTTTGCCTTTTTATTTTTTTGGCTGTTTTTTTCTTTTCTGCTTTTTTTTGCTTTTCTGCTTTTCTGCTTTGTTTGCTTCTCTGCTTTTCTGCTTTGTTTGCTTCTCTGCTTTTCTGCTTTGTTTGCTTCTCTGCTTTTCTGTTTTTTCGCTTCTCCTTTTTCGTCTACTCGTGCCTGTTTTTTGTTCTGTGCTTTGTATTTATTTTGTTTAGTTTTTGTTTTTCTACTTGCTTCTTTGTTGTTCTGCTTGATTACAAGTGCAGCTACAACCACAGTAAGAACAGCACCAGCAGCACAGAGAACAAGAGCAGCAAATACCAAAGGAACAACAAGAACAACCAGAACAACCAGAGAACAAGAACAACTACACAGGCAAAGGAAGAACACAATTAGAACGAAGTGTCTCTGTGTTGCTGGGGGGCGAGGCGCTGAGCCCTCCCCCCATGCCCCCCTCCAGCTATTTCTATTGTGTTGTTCCGTGCTTTCATTTTTGACCTTTTTAGTTTCTTTGCGTTGGTGTAAAGACCATGACATGTAAATAAACTGGTTATATAACAAGTTAAGGCTTCACAATGCTTCAGATACTATCCAAAATGGAAGGTCGTCATGCAAAAATGGAAGGTTGAAGTTCAAAAATGCTGCAAATATCATGTGCAAAATCCTGCAAATACCATGCAACATGAAAGGGTCAATCTTCCAAATGTCGCAGATGCCATGCAAAATGAGAGGTGCTATCTCCATCATGATCACAATGCAGGTTGACCTTGCAGAATGCTGAACATATTGCAAATACCACGCAAAACTCTCTTATGTGTTTGTCTGATTTTTGGCCTTGATGGTTGCGCCAGTCTTCTTTCTTCTTGGCCTGGCAAAGCTTTACGGGCTTCTTGACTTCATGGCCTTGTTGGTGGTCACCGCAACCAAATCCACAAGCGTAAAGAAATCAGAAACACAGCTCACACCCAAACAAAGACCACAACATGAACAGTTGTTGGTGTGTTCCTCCAGCTACACCACCAACAACAACCACAGCAGCAACAGTAACAACAGCAACGACAACAAACAACTACTATTAGAACTACAACTGCAACTACAACTACAAAAATTACAGCAACTACAACTGCGACAAGAATTAAAAAACAAGAACCTACAACTAATAACTAACAAACAAGTACCAACAACCGACAACAACTTGCAAATAGCATGCCAAATAGAAGATTCCAGTTCCAAAATGTTGCAAATATATGCAAATATACAAAATCGAAGGTTCCAGCTCCAAAATGTTGCAAATGGCTTGCAAAATGGAAGGTTCCAGCTCCAAAATGTTGCAAATGGCTTCCAGCTCCAAAATGCTGCAAATAGCATGCGAAAAGGAAGTTCCAACTATAAATGCTGCAAATAGATGCAAATAGCATGCAAAATGGAAGGCTCCAGCTCCAACATGTTGCAAATGGCTTGCAAAATTGAAGGTTCCAGCTCCAAAATGCTGCAAATAGCATGCGAAAAGGACATTTCCAACTATAAATGCTGCAAATAGCATGCAAAATGGAAGGTTCCAGCTTGCAACTTGCATGGAAAATAGGCACAGCCAGAAGTACAAAAATCCTAAACTGGAAAAAAAGTGCCTAAACAATTTCCTACCCTTTTAGTATTGGATAATATTGGATCTTTTCATTGGGTCACTTATTGATCCTTATTGGATTCCATCCAGCATCTATGTTTGCTGCCTGGCCTAGCTTTGGTATATTTTGGTGGACCTCGGCAAGACGCCTGGTGTGTCAACCTGTTGGCGCTTTTCGTTTGAGAGTCTGTGTTAAGGCGATCGGGCCTTTTTTTGCGCTGCAAGCTACTCGTTCAGTCTCGCGCGCGCGCGCGCGTGACTTGCAAATATGGGACTGGCGCAGAACGATACCCAAAACATCCCAAAACGATACCCAAACGATGCCCAAGCCTTTTCAAAAACGTTCCGGGCGACCAACTACTCACAAGACAGCCGGCTGCTTCACAAACATAGCTATCTTGGAGGCGTCCCATTGTAGTGACGGAATTCATCTGGTGTTCTAGCTGAGTGATGGCGTTTTGAAGTTAGCAGCTCTGAGTGGCCGAAACCCATGTGGCCCACGTTCCTTCCACAGAGCTGATTGGAGGAACCACCCATGCAGCACTACTTGAGAGACAAACGAAAAGCCGCGAACCTCATACTGAGTCTGCGTAGCAGAGTTGGCAACAGCGGAAGCGTGTTCAAACGCACGCAAAGACCGTCAAGGAGGAGGATCCACGGGAGCGCCCTTCAATACTATGCTTGAACGCAGGCAAAACATGATAAAGACAGGAAACCCTGTAAAACGATAGGGGACTCACTAATTTGATGACGCACTTCCACTTAACAACAAATTTCGACCGTGGCTCTTATGCAACGCACGTGCAGGACAAGGCGCAGTAGCTTTGCATGACGTGACATGCATCATGTGAAGCGTAGCATGACGTACATGCTGTATAAGGAGAAGAGCACGTTATTGCCCCACCCCACCCCACCCCACCCCAATGACGTATGTTGTGTAAGTAGAAGAGAACGTTATTGCCCCACCCCACCCCAATGACGTATGTTGTGTAAGTAGAAGAGAACGTTAGTGCCCCACCCCACCCCACCCCAATGACGTATGTTGTGTAAGTAGAAGAGGACGTTATTGCCCCACCCCACCCCAATGACCTATGTTGTGGAAGGAGAAGAGAACGTTATTGCCCCACCCCACCCCAATGACGTATGTTGTGTAAGTAGAAGAGAACGTTAGTGCCCCACCACACCCCAATGGCATATGTGAGTGTTCATGCAAGAAGCACAAAAACAACAACCTTTCTGGGGCGGCGAGTCAGCTGATAGCCATAAACTACTGGCGCACTGGGACACAACCATATGGGTTATAGATTACTAACTCGTTGGGATGCATCCCGAAGTGGGATCTGGGGATGGATGAGAAAACACAGATTCTGTGGGATGTACATCCAGTGGGATGAAGGCTGAAGACGTAAAAACTGTTCCGTCACGACCTACATTCGAAGCATTTCGATTTCACATCATCCCTTCACTTTCCAGGCTTCTCAGGAGCTTCTTATTTGCATTCCGGTGCCCACCTTGTTTTTGGCGCGTTACCTGGAATGGGTGGATTCTCCTTGGCTCTCCGTGGCACTTGGGGCCCACGCCTTCGTATGCTGCCTGGGTGCCTTGATCCTGCTGGAGTCCTGCAAAGACGGCAACAAGCGGACGGCCAAGCTGCCGCGCTTGATCTTCTGTGTCATCGTACTAGCCGTGACCGTCAGTGACCCCAGTTATATGTGGGCTAAAAATTATTTGCCAACTGGGACGGATGAAAACGTACCAAAAGCATATCAGAAAGTTTCCATAGATTTGGAGGGATGGACATCCAGTGGGTTTTGGGAGCAGATTGGCAGATGACCGAGATGGAAGTTTGATTATTCAAACAGGGAACGGAACAACCATGAACAAACCTTGGAAGTGATATCTGTTCAGGATTGGCTGGGCCGGCTGCCAAGTTGGGGCGCTGCATTCATCTGCTCTGTGGCCTCTACGCCTTACTCTTTTGTCCTGGGCGTCAGTTTGCTGTGCAACGTTCTAGCCGTGTATCAGTGGGGTTGGCGCCTCTATCCTCAGGTCATTCGATTTGCATTTGGGTCAATGTCTCAGGGAATAGCCCATTTCAGAGCCATTTCAATGGGGGAAATTTGTGGGAAACCATGGGATTTTAGATTCGATATTTTTAGATGATCCCATCTCAGACATATCTGTTTGTTTCCTTCCCTTTAGAACCACTAGTGGGATTGAGCAGAATCTATATAATTTACCCGGAAACCGAAAATTTCCAACCCTTTTTGGAGGTTCCAGCTCCAGCTGTCCCAGGTCTCCAAGGACCCCAATCGAAGGCGCAACAAAAACTTTGCCTCGCAGTCACAGGGCCAAGTGCCAGAGCGCTTGCAACGGCCTGGTGTCGCAGCCAAGGCTGGGTACTCAATACACTCCATCCAGCCCAAGCTCATCCAATCCCGTGAAATATCAGACACCAGTGTGATTGTTATCGCCAGCTTGACACCACATGACATGCACACAACAATGGGTTTATCATGTTCACATTTTCACATTTGCCATTCCTATCAAAAGTTGAATCTTGATGTTTTATTGGCGCATTTTGGCCAAGTGCTCTTGAAGTTCTGTTTGTCGCATTGACTCTTGCCCCAAACAGTTCACTGTGCATGTCCTTAATAATTAACATGTGTTCCTTTGATTTCCTTTGTGTCTACTGGTGGCGCTAGTGAGTGTTGCGGGTGTGGCAGCCAGGTCGTGAGTTGTCTCTGTGGAACAAATGCCAAGTTCTATTTAGATTTCCCGATTCACCCAAAAAATACCTTCTTCACCGTACAGTACAGTAAACAAGAACAGTGGATCACTCCACGGAGGGATTGTTGATCGAACTTTGTGCTTGGCAAAGGCTGTGGCAACTTCCTCGAACAAAGTCGAGCCAAAGAAACCGCTTGAAGAAGTGCAGAAGGGGAGTGCCGAAGAAAATCCAGATGCCGGGACGCCAGGTTCTCCTCGCCCCGATGAGCAGGATCGGAAGACTTTTCTATGTGGCCATTTGATAGCGATTTGCAGAAACAGGAACAGCTGCAAATTTGGTGATGACTGCCCCTTTTGCCATGAGTGCAAACGACCTGGCAAACGAAACCGGGAAAGGCAAGCAAACCGCTCGCCCGAGATGAAGGATTATATACCCCTCCTGAAATATAAACGTTGGAATGTTCGCTCAAGTGCCTGCGCGAATTTGGGGAAGTTCCCAGCAGATGAGCTGGTGAAATTGAAAGACGACATCGTCCCCCTCCTGAAAGATAAACATTACAATGTTCGCTCGAGTGCCTGCGGGACTTTGGGGAAGTTCCCAGCAGATGAGCTGGTGAAATTGAAAGACACCATCATCCCCCTCCTGGAAGATGAAGATCGGAATGTTCGCTCAAGTGCCTGCGCGACTTTGGGATTGCTTCCAGAAGTTGAGCTGGTGAAATTGGGACACCACATTATCCCCCTCCTGAAGGATGCAGACAAGTTTGTTTGCTCAAGTGCCCGCCCCCCTCCTCAAAGATGAACATTGCCATGCTCGCTCAAGTGCCTGCGAGATTTTGGGAGTGCTTCCAGAAGTTGAGCTGGTGAAATTGAAAGACGACATCGTCCCCCTCCTGAAAGATGAAGATGGGAATGTTCGCTCAAGTGCCTGCGCGACTTTGGGATTGTTTCCAGAAGGTGAGCTGGTGAAATTGAAAGGCAGCATTGTCCCCCTCCTGAAAGATGAACATTCCAATGTTCGATCGAGTGCCTGCGCAACTTTGCAGAAGCTTTCAGAAGGTGAGCTGGTGAAATTGAAAGACAGCATCGTCCCCCTCCTGAAAGCAGAATATTTCCATGTTCGCTCAATTGCCTGCGAGATTTTGGGAGTGCTTCCAGCAGTTGAGCTGGTGAAATTGAAAGACAGCATCTTCCCCCTCCTGCAAGATATAGTTTCCAATGTTTGCTTAAGTGCCTGGGAGATTTTGAGAAAGTTCCCAGCAGATGAGCTGGTGAAATTGAAAGACAGCATCGTCCCCCTCCTGAAATATGAATCTTACGATGTTCGCTCGAGTGCCTGCGGGACTTTGGGGAAGTTCCCAGCAGATGAGCTGGTGAAATTGAAAGACGACATCGTCCCCCTCCTGAAAGATGAACATTGCAAAGTTCGCTCGAGTGCCTGCGGGACTTTGGGGAAGTTCCCAGCAGATGAGCTGGTGAAATTGAAAGACGACATCGTCCCCCTCCTGAAAGATNACTTTGGGATTGCTTCCAGAAGTTGAGCTGGTGAAATTGGGACACCACATTATCCCCCTCCTGAAGGATGCAGACAAGTTTGTTTGCTCAAGTGCCCGCAAGACTTTGGGGAAGCTTCTATCTAAAGTTGCAGTAAGTTCCAGAGTTTGAAGTCCAAAGTTTAACAGATGCCTTTTACTTCTTGGGCCTCACACTTCATTTCATGAATGCAGAAGACACTCAGTGAATATAAGTTACAGACAATTCAAAGAGAACAGGTGCGTCCTGCAGATTCTGCAGATATGGATTGACAACTGCAGATTTAGATTGCTGGAAAAGAGCCATGAAGAGCGAAGTTGGGCTGGTTGCTGGTTGTTGCTCTGGTAGCTCTTGGGTGAGAAAATACTGGACCCCTTCAGTATCCTTAAGTTATACCCAACTTGGAGTATTTGGGGAATATATGGATCATTTTCACCGATCAATTCGGTTTGGTGGATTCCTCCGACCATGGGGTTTCGAACCTGCAATCATGCACTCACAATCCCTTGGTTGGATCATGGCTGGCTCAGAGAAGTCACCACTAAAAGTAATGGCCAGGGGTTAGGAGGTGCAGGATCCACCCACTGTCTGTTCAGGACACCCAAAAGTCTCAGTTGAGATGTAGTGGCTGCATTGGATCGGACACAGTGAAAGAGGCGAATCCAAAAAAACACACTCCTGTCAGAGCTTGTAGAGTAGTCTTTTTGGCCCAAGTCTTGGCGATTCCGCAGCAATGATGAACTATTGATGTATTGAGATGTAGCAACACTGTGAATGTACTCCCAGACCCAGGCAATCTTTCCTTTGGGCACTGCATTAATCGGCTCGTTGGCACCAAATCACAATTTCTTGACCGTCAAATCAAAGAAATATGTTCCTTTTCAAGTTGTTCTTTTGAATGCACGCTGGGGGAAGAACCCTGATAAACATGTAAGGTATATTTGAGTCAGACTTTTGATTTTGGGGATATTGTGATTTGACCTCAGCCGTGTAGGGGAAATTTAGGGCACATGGAGACAGACCGATGGCTGCATCCGCTTCGCGGTGTTGGATGGAGCCAGCTGCAGAGCTTTGTGGAATTTCGATGGTGCAAAAGTTTCATCCTTCTGAGTTGTTTACTGTGTCCGAGCACGCATAACAGGATTTTCTTGGTCACTCTTAGCCCTGATCAGATGTCCAAAATGGAACCACGCGCACTTTTTGGGTTGATTGGAATCATCATGACCTTGCAGTTGGGCCTACGACCCTGCGAATGTGTCACATTCTGTGATGGCTGGCTGGTTTTGAGAGCTGGGTAGTAGTGGACTGTGCATGGTGGTCTGGCAGAGTTTGGGAACTGCCCAATCCACCAAACAGATCGTTGCCACCGAACAAATTGTTCAGCTGGTCCAACAGTGTTTGAATCATCTATGGTGTTGGGTCCCACTCCTCCTTTTTCTGCTTATTTCCCTGTGCTTGCTGGCCAAAGACTACTACCGGCCAGTGGTTTCCTATCTTGATGGACCATGCTAGATTCTGGGGAGAATTGGGTAGCCACCTAAATACCCGCACATTTTGGTATACAGTATACAGTCTTGGTTGCATTTAGTGGTGATATTTATGTATTATAGGAATCCATTATATCCATTTAATTTATAATATACAAAGATACGACATGTGTATCGATAGGTAGTCCGTGCATCAATGTATGGCCTGGTGTCCAGGGGCAACAGCTGTCTCAGGTTTCCCTTGGCTCATGCCCGGCGGCGACGTCGCGGAATGCCGAGTGCACTACGCTCTGTGGATGACTCTCAGGTTCATGAAGGGTTACAGGGAAAATTTGAGGTGGAATCCCCTTATATTCATGTTCCATGTGAACAGAAATACAAATTGGACCTGGTTTGATCATGTTTGATCTACTCAGGTTCGAGCTTTCGTTGGCGTTGGCCTTTGCATTGGTTCCTTGTCATTACCGGCCTGGATTTTGCTGCCTGTCTTCATTGACCACAAGATCGCTGCAGACCCTGCCCTGCCGGGGTTGACAGAGGAGACCCTGACCATTACCACCACTGCCATCTTTTTCGGTTGGGTGGTAGGTTCCCTCTTCCTTCAACGCCTGATGTCGGCTTTGGACAAAGCTCAGTTGATCGTAGCTGGCTGCGTGGGGCTCCTGCTGGTTGCCGTGGCAACTGCGACGCTGCCACATTTGACCGCGGGAAACCTGGCGGTTTTCACGGCCGTGAGATTCGTACAAGGACTTCTACTGAACATCGTCTTTCTCGAGACAGTCTACGTGCAAGAAGCTGTGCCTCCAGGTTGGGGCAATGCGGCCTTAGTGTCCGCCAACGTGGGGTTTTGCCTGGTGGATATTCTACAAGCCTTCCTCTGTGGGGGACCCATGCTGTTTTGGGACTGGCGACTTCAAGCGTTGCTGTTTCAATCGGTGCCGTTGCTCCTGGCACTGCTCATCGGCTTCCCGAACCGTTGGGAGATCCTGTGCTCCCTGCCGGCGGCCAGCAAGGCACTGTGGAAGACGCAAGAGGCGACTGCCGACTCCACCAGCCTGACAGCAAAAGACACTCAGACTTCAAGTTGAGCTTGGAATTGGTGAGTTTTTGTTTGTGAAGAATACAAAAAACAGAGGTTCATCATAGTTCATCATGCCTGGCTGGCTATTGGTTTCCCATTGATATCCCATGCCCCAGGAATGGCACCATGGGATGGCACTGGCCAGTGGTTTCCTCGCGAGTTGCAGCGGATTCTGGGGCTTGAGCTATTCAGCTGGACAGCTCTCCCCCAACAAGTGACCTGGCTGTCCGTTGATCCCTCAGGGGGTAGGGACCAGGGGGGTTGGGAGCAACCCTGCCTCATTTGACCATTTTTGAGAAGAAACTGAGGTGTTAAACCAATGGATGAGCAGTGTTGCATCTGCCAATACTGCTGGTATGATTCTGACATGTTGAATTTGAATACGCTGCTGGTATTTTTTCACCTGCTATTTCCGAAGAAACAGCAAAATTGGGTGAAAACATGCGGCCATTAGTTGGTTCCACTCTCTTCCGGAGGTACAGAAGCATGATGTTCTTTAGCGCCGCTGACATCTTGGGCTATCTTTTGGCCCTGAGCGCCAGCAGTTTGGGACGAAGCCGAGTTCAAGCAGGAGCTTTCTTCTTGGCCACCGTGTGTCCCTTGGACGTTTTGGGAGTTGGGGAGCTGGAGAAAAAAACTTGATTTTCGATGATTTTCGTCTGAAATCCGGTTGTGATGCTGTACCCAATGTACTCAGGTGTGTAAGAATTCGAATCCGGGCAAGAGCTAGTGATTCTCTTGATTTCTCTTGTCAGTTTCATCAGCGTCTCATACCTGGCGTCAGGTTTGTTTCTGTGCAGCACTGGCGAGCCGGGAAGTGCTCTGGTCATGGGTTCAGCGATGATCGGGCGAATCTGCTTGGACTTGTGCTTTACCACGATCTACGTGCCTCCGCATGTGGGCTTTCAAACGCGTTGGATGGTTGACAATTGGGCCTTCAGATCAACTCTGATCCATTGGTTTACCCCTCTCTCATTTTCACATAGTCATGGAATGTTATGGAGTTCTGGAAAATGGCCCCTTTATATTATAGGTGATTGACCTAATTAGAAAGGTGATGTTTTGTGGCCCTCAAAACTGGGAGAGTTTATCTTCGTGACCGTTTGGCGGAATTTCCCTTGACAGATTGGGTCCACCTTGTCCGCAAGAGCATTTGCAAAGAAGCAAACTTAATGATTGGCAACCTGGGGGTTTCATGTGGTGCACAGTCATCCTAGGTCCTTGATTCTGCAATGAAAACCTTTGCCTCCAACAGAAGGAGTCAAGTCAAGTTGTTTTTGGCAAGCTGGTGATCTCGGGGTACTGACTCGTCCTGGATTAGAGGCACACCAGTTCTGAAGGATTGTGTAGAGCAAATTTTGTACCATGTTCTGTGCGTGGTTGGAGATCATTGATGTGATATTTCAGTCGGTTTCTGAACGAATGTATTGTTCAACCAAAGTTCAGAATGGCGCACAAAGCGATTTGCCTCACCAACTGGTGATTTAGTAAGATGACCGCCTTCCAGGTATCTTGAAGGAATGAAGTGGTAAACCCAATGCCCCTCCCCACCAACTTTCCACAAGTGGGGTGTGAATTATCCCCAAATGGTAATTGTTCATTATTGATTGGCATTTATTGGGTGAACCTGACCATTTTTCCATGCCCATTTGGCTCGGGGATTTCCCACTGCCAAGGGTAGTTCAACTTGTCTGAGGTGTTTGTTGAGATCTTCTCAGAGTCTGCACGGAAGAAAGTGCTCCCAGCGTGCGACTCGGCACATCTTTGGGGCTCTACTTCAACCTCGCCCGGAAAGGTTGAAGTCCCCAGGGTTGTTTTGTTTTTCTGTGTGCATGCCATTTTGTTGGGGTGAATTTTTCAAAGATTGTCCAATCAAACAACTGCTTTGGAAGCGGGATGGCCACTGCAAGGATTCTGCCACGATGTCTAAGGCGAGATGACCATGCGCATTGGAGGGACATTGGTACCCTACACGGGCACCCTGCCGCCCTCCATTTCCTGCAAACTTTTCAGCTTTCTCTGCTTGGCGGCTGCATTGGGCAGTTTGCAGCTACCAGACCAGCCTCATTCAGCCCTCAAAGACAAAAAGCTGGCAGATTGGTGAAAAAATCCGTGAGAATCTGCATAGCAACTTTTTGACAACTTTAGATCTTTGCTTGATTCCAATTCCAATCGAATCATTCCGCTCTTTTTTTTGGTGGCGCCTTGTTGGTTGCAGCCAATCCCGCGATGAATCTTGTGACGTTCCTTGGCTGATGCAGAGGGCCCGGTGGCAACCCGGATATACTGGACATGTTGGGCCTGGAGAATGCACAGAGATCTAAGGAAACATCCTTTTTTTTTGCGCCAATGAATCTGGTGCACCAAGTGCCGGCCGGAATTTCGTGACGCAGTGTGGGGTTTTGGGTCAAGATTGTTGACATCCAAAATAGAACATTCTGAAGTCCAAAAACGATCAACAACACATGTGGGTCCATCCCATTTTTGATCCATCCCCACACGAACGTTGTTGAAAACAACACACAGTAATTCTGGTAGTTCGTCCAGCTGTGTCAGAGGAAACAAAAATGGCAGTGGTGCCGATTCAACATGTGGCGAGGTCTGGGCAAAGATTCCACACAAGGATGGAAAGTTGTTTCCTTTCTAGTTTGAGCGTGATTCCTTCTTGTTTTGCCAGTCATTTCCTCGTGTAATGAGAGCAACTCAGAAAGTAGATGACTCTGAAATACTCTGAATGGCTCAGAACAAGACAGGTGAAATCTGTTGTTCTGTGTGTACCATTTCAGTTGTATGCCATTTCCTTATTTCTCAGAGCCTTTTCCTAACCTGTTGCCGCAACCTCTCTGTTCAGCTCAGCCTGTAGTACATATCTATACCTGCACAGTTCAGAAGCATGTGTTCCTTCCCACCGTGAAGAGGAAACAAAATCGTTCTCTGAATAATAAAAATCACCTGGTTGGTCAGATTTTTTTGTGAATTTGATGGACATTTCAAGAGTTTTTATTGGCTTTGCCTGCCACAGAAAATGCTTAGCTCATCACTGCGAGTGTGTTCCCAAATAGTGATCCCTTGCTCAACGAAGCATGGCAAGATCTGAGGCCAGGGCTGGTGGGGCTGGCTAATGGATCCCACAAGCAGAGTGAAACGGTTTCAGCTTTCGAAAGGTTTCTTTTCTTTGTAGACGAGTTGTGACAGAAAACTTGGTATTTTTTTCGGATGTTGAGGGAAATAAATGGAAAGTGACAGTAAGCAATACCTTTCTTGGACAGTTGCATTCTTTCAAGATTTGCATCATCCATCTTCATTGATTACACCAGTGAATTGATCCAGGAGCCGGCCAGGGACGGGAGCACCAGCGGTGCGACAGCTGCACCAGCCGTGCCGGTGTGCAAGTGCCTCTTGCTGCGCTATGCACCTGGGACTTCAGCGACTTGGGGACTTGGGGATGTTCTTCGGCTTAGTTGAGAATGCCATCATAGTTCTTTCATGTTCTTTCAAGATTTCTAGTTGCGAAGGTTTTCTTTTTTTTTTTCTGTTTCACCCTGCGTTTGCGTGAACTTCGGGGGTTGAAGCACTTCTATCTGAGCTTTTTGGGGCAAGTTACCGCTACAGCTGCAGCCCAGGACTATGTACCTGATGTCCTGGAAAAGCGAGCTCCCCACAGAGCAGGATCTGTCCCATGGCATGGATCCATGTGAGTGAACTGTTTTTCATGTCGTGTCTCAACCGCTTTTCAGTGTTTTGCTCCCGCTTCCATCTCGATTTGTTGCTTGCTGGGGGTGTGGCTCTTTTGTTCCTGTGTTACAGGACACTTGGCGCACTGGAAGAAGCTCGCAGACTTGAACCAGGCCAACGAAAAGCAGCAGTCAACATTGAGTCATTCCATACGTGGTTCCCAAGTGGCCATGGCGAAAAGGGGTCAAAGGATGATATTCATTTCAACACAAGAATGATAGCCAACATACTGGTACGTCCCCATATTCAACACCCTTTGATCGAAACTCAACATATTTCAAGCTCCAAATTGGCATCCCTTTCTCCTTGGAGCAGCTGATGAGGTCCTACTAGGAGGAGCCATGGATCCCCCAGAGGGTGCCTTGATCGTGCTGCACGGGTGTGGGAGCCCAGTGTGATCCCTGGCAAATGGAAAGTCCAACCCAAACATGTCCCTATCTAATATTCGGATCCGCCTTTTTTGGACCCAATCCGATGTTGGTCCCACGTTCAACACTGGATGGGCACATCTTTCATGATTGTTCCGGTTCCTGGCTTGCGCCCTTGAAGGATCGAACGGGAGAAGGTTGATGCTTACGTCAAAGAAGATCCCTACGTGGTGAACGGATTGGTGCGGGTCCCAGAGCACATCCTTGATGGAGAAAGCAATGTTGCTTAAGGTTCGGAGGAATCTCTTTGGGAGTGGATATGGGGCATGTTTCAAATGTAAAGTTGGACCAGATCTCAAAACTTCCACCTGTTTTCGGACGAGATTTCCCTTTCAACTGGAACGGTTGTGAGTTGTGCATGATTTCAGTTTTACTTCAGCTTTCTGCCTGGTGATACACCCAACATCTCCTGGCTATCTCGCAACAAGAAATGGGCCAACTGGAGGTTCCATCCTATGACATCAAAGTCTGGAACGTTGTAGCGGGATCAGCCATGCCAGCTGTGTGAAAAAAGTGCCCAGGCTGCCCTTCAAAAGCTGTAGGGAGCTGATTTGCATCCAGCTGTTTGTGTCATTTTGGATCTTTTTGGCCTTTTGCAATTTTAAAGAAGTAACTGAGCAATTGGAATTGCTATCAACATGTGCATGGGTTGAAATCCGGCAGTCTCCGAAAACGGATTCATGTTGATTCGCAGTGCCCAAAAGAACAGTGCTCAGTGTTCGTTCAATCGATCATGGCTGGCCCGCCTCATCCTGAGAATGGAAGCTCTATATGAGGTTTCCTATTCATTATATTCATTTAGTATGGAAGGGTTCGTGTTTCGGTTCCCAACCCGCTGGTTTTTTGTCACGTTTTCAGCAGAGGGGATGCCTTCGGGACGTTGCCTGCGCCATTTTCCATTGTAGTTTCAAGGTCAATGTTCAGCACTGAAGGTCTGGAGGGATTTCGCCACGGCCCATGACTGTTGGGACCCCAATCTCTGAAAGCGAGCAGTGAAGGTCACCTTGATCTACCCGACGCTGCAGCCAGGTTCCGGAAGGAATCTATTCTTCTGGATTTCAACAAGGCAGCGGCCGAATTTTAAATAAACAAAGGTGGCTAGCTGCACAAATGGTTCAGCAGATTGGGGCAAGCTTGGAGTCAGCACAACGCTTCAAATGACGGTTCAAACGAAGCTGCTTCGCAGGAAGTCTCGCGCAGCAAGTCAAGAGGCGAACTGCGCAGTTATGGGCCAAGTGTTTGGCAGTCTTGTGGGTTTGTCTGATCTTTGGGCTAGGATGACCATAAACTTTGGAACGCTGATGGTGGGGTCCGGCAGCTCAGCGTTGTGGTGCATTGGAGGCTTCAAGTCGCTTCAGAATTGAAAGGTAGACTTCATTGCCTGAGGGCTTTTCACAATTGCAGCAGCTCAACTACCTGTACTTGTATCAGAACAACCAGCTAACTCATGTGCTGACTGGCTGGAATGCTTGCTAGTGTTGAGTTTGGATTCGCATGTGAACGTACTTCCCGAGTCGCTAGGAAGTTTGAACTTACATATTTTTGAACCTTGATTCCAACCGTTCGACCTTGCTGCCGCATCTCAGCTTGAATAATATGGTTGAATTATGTTGAATTGAGAACTGACAAATACCGACTTTGAAGGCACGAGGCCGTTCCATCTTCTCTCGTTGCGCGTTCAGCGACTTTCCCATGCGAATTTTCCCAAAGATTTGTAGATTTGGTCTTGGGTCGAATAGCTTCAAGACATTCGGTAAAATACCTCCTTGTTTCAGCGCGTTCACTCCTTTGAATGTCCTGACCATGCACCGCTCATAAATGGAGAGGTGCCCAGACCACTTGCAGAACTCCCAAATTTGAATGTCTTTACCCTCTATGCAAACTGGCTGCATGGCAGTCTTCCTCAAGATCTTTCAGATGACTCGAATGGCTTGGTGGGACCGATGGGACCATTTCCGGCCTTCAATTTGGACAAAGATTGTGTCGACGACGATGCTTAAAGCTGATCGATCGCGGCCTCCAACCTCGGTCTGCAACGATTAAGACGCCGAATTTCATAGTCAAAAGCCATGCCGGGTGCGCAGCAATGCCAGTGCACGTGGTCCGGTGCCGTTGCTTCGCGACAATCGGCTTTCATGCAGCTTGCCAGATGGAGTGACCAGCTGGCCCGATGGTGTGTGTGTGTGTGTGTGTTCGATCACATGAATTCGAAACATGCTGGGGGATGGAAAACATGCACTGCCGCAGTGGATAAACGCTGATGAACATCAACCCTTTCTCTACTTATCGGACAGCAAGTCCAGGGAAATCTTGCAAACGATGCTGTTGTTGGCATCAATTTTTGCATTGTGCTTCTGGCGCAAAGCCACAACCCTGCACGTGCTGAGGTTCATGTATCGTGCTTTGGTCAATTTGCCAAGCAATGGATGGCTGTTGGAGGTGGGGCTGGAGTTGAAATGCAATCAGGTTTGAAGGACTTGATTGGCCTCAAACAAGAGAGATCCGCTGCTGTCCTGATTTCTTTTCTGAAGGTTCCACAAACTGCCAATGGCCTTCAGATCGAGGTCCGCCCTTGGAATGAGTTGGGTATGTGCATGAACTTGTCAGACTTCAAGATGGTTCCCCACAAAAAACACAATAAATACATGTAAATACCATGCTGGAGACAAAGATTTCTACAAAAGTTTCAATGCAAGTTCGAACCTCCCACAAGCCCCAGGTGCAAAATGCCGGTGGAGCATATCGTGCACCCTCTCTGCGGTGCAATGCTTAGCTAGCCATCATCCGATCTTGAATAGCCATCTTGACCTGAGAGATTTGGCACATAAAGATCCATGAATACCAGGTCAAACCGGTCATGCGAGGAAAAGATGCATTACAAAATTCAGAACCACCCTTTGAAGATCGAATCGTTCAGCCGGGCCAGGATCATTGCCCGAGTTTCTGAGCTTGGCGCTTTTGATCACTGTGAGAAGTCCCAGTGGCGTTCAGAGTTTTGGCGACAGTGGTGGGTCCGTGTAGTTCAATAACCTCCAAGTATTTGAAGTTGTGGGGAGCGACCATCTTGACAACAGTAAAACCAACAAACAAGTTTTTACTGGGTAAGTCACTTAGCGTTCAATTCAATGACTTGATGGGTCGAAGTATGTCAACATCATCGTTTAGATGAATCCGCACTTAAATTTGGTGGGCCCACACCTGATTATCATGATTGATTGATATTCGATACAATGCATGAAATAAAATACAAATATCATGATGTGAAAAGTCTCTTCAATTTACTGTTGCGTCTTGTGATGACAACATCTTAATCCACCAAAAGAACATGGAAAAGGCCTTTAGTCGCAACACTATCTCAGGCTAGTGGAAACTTTTAGATCCACAATTTTTCAATGCAATTTTATTGGAATAGTTCCAACATAGTTTTCGTTGACCGCCCAGTGGGCCCAGCTACCCTCACCTTATCATGTGTGGCAGGTTTTGCAAACTGCATCGCAATTTGACACTTTTCTTTGCAAAGGATTTTTGTACCGGCGCAGTCACCAAAATGGACAGTCACCTAAGGTTGGAGCAATGCTGAACCCACAAAGTTAAAATACGTCTAGATATCTAACAGCCCATTCTTTTTGCCTCGCGGGTCCAAGGCTTTCTGATCCCAATGAGCAGCTGCGTGGTGTCTTTGACTATAAAGGCCTCGTCGCGAAGAGTGTGTTGCCAGACGTTTGCATTTAGGGATGTAGGAAACATGTGGCTCAGTTGATGTGATGGTGTGACAGGGACGCGGCGCGACCACAGTGGTTTCCATTGCTCCCAGGTCGGGATGAGGGCAATCTAGAACTATGATTATATATCCACAGAGTTCACTGCAAGTGCACATGGTGAATTCTGAACGGAGTAAAGGCTGTGAACTATCCCTGTTGGATGTAATGCTGTTTAGTTGGGTAACCTGTGGATTTGCAGGCTGGACCTTGTGGAGCTGGTCGGCCCGCTGGAGATCAGCGACAACACCCTGTGGTGGCGTGACTTGGCGAAAAGAAAATTGTTTACCCCCAAAAGCCGGGAACATTGTGTTGTGCAAAGCTCCATTGTAGGAAAATGTTTCGCCAAAGACTTTTGAAACATGTGGTGAAACACAACGGCATGAACGAAGCAGACTGCGGGTGATACCGTGACCATGCCATTTTGTAAACACTGGCTTTCAATTTCAATGCATGTTCTTGATGGACAACTTTTGGAAGTTGAAATGTGGAAAAAGTGCAGGGCGTTGTGGCGCGAAGCACATGTGGAAGTGAACATGTACAAAGCACCTCATGGTCGGACCACTTTTGGAAGTTGAGATGTCGAAAAAGTGCACGGCGTTGTGGCGCGAAGCACATTTGGAAGAAAAAAGTGTTAAAAACTGACGGTCTCGGACCACTTTTGGAAGTTGAGATGTCGAAAAGGTGCACGGCGCTGTGGCGCGAAGCACATTTGGAAGTGAAAATCGTAAAAACGTGAGGGACTCGGACCATTTTTTGACCATCCGATGTCGAAAAAGTGCACGCCGTTGTGGCGCCAAGCACATTTGGAAGTCAAAAGTGTCAAAAACTGAGGGTTTTAAGGAAAATTTGAGATGTTAGTTAACTAACTGAACTAACAACTGAACAATTGAACAACTTAACAACAAAACAACTTAACAATTGAACAACTTAACAACTTAACAACTTAACCACTTAACCACTTAACAACTTAACAACATAACAACTTAGTTAGTCAGTTAGTCAGTTAGTCACTTAGTTAGTCAGTTAGTCACTTAGTTAGTTTGTTAGTCAGCTAGTTAGTTAGTTAGCTAGTCAGTTACTCAGTTAGTCAGTTCCTCAGTTAGTTAGTTAGTTAGTTAGCTAGTTAGTTAGTCAGTTAGTTTGTCAGTGAGTCAGTTAGTCAGCTAGTTAGTTAGTTAGCTAGTCGGTTACTCAGTTAGTTAGTTCGTTAGTTCGTTAGTTAGTTAGTTCGTTAGTTAGTTAGTTAGTTAGTTAGTTAGTTAGTTAGTTAGTTAGTTTAGGTAGTTAGTTAGTCAGTTAGTTTGTTAGTTAGTTAGTCAGTCAGTTAGTTAGTTAGTCAGTTAGTTAGTTAGTCAGTTAGTCAGTTAGTCAGTTAGTCAGTTACTCGGTTAGTCAGTGAGTCAGTTAGTTAGTTAGTTGGTTGGTTGGTTAGTTAGTTAGTTAGTTAGTTAGTCAGTAAGTTAGTTAGTTAGTTAGTTAGTCAGTTAGTCAGTTAGTCAGTTAGTCAGTTAGTCAGTTAGTCAGTTAGTCAGTTAGTCAGTTAGTCGGTTAGTCAGTTAGTCAGTTAGTCAGTTAGTCAGTGAGTCAGTTAGTCAGTGAGTCAATTAGTCAGTGAGTCAGTTAGTTAGTTAGTTAGTTAGTTAGTTGGTTGGTTGGTTGGGTAGTTAGTTAGTTCGTTAGTTCGTTAGTTCGTTAGTTCGTTAGTTCGTTAGTGTGTTAGTTCGTTAGTTCGTTAGTTCGTTAGTTCGTTAGTTAGTTAGTTCGTTAGTTAGTCAGTTAGTTAGTTAGTTAGTTAGTCAGTCAGTCAGTTAGGTAGTCAGTTAGTCAGTTAGTCAGTTAGTTAGGCAGGCAGATAGATAGACAGATAGATAGGCCGCCGACGCTCCAACCACCTTTTTATCCATCAGTGGATCTACTCTGCCATCCATGACTCACAACAACGAACCTCTCCTCTCGGTTTCCTATTCTGAAACTTCCGCCACTGCCTTGTGCGGTACTACTGGTGTATTATACTTATAACCTTCAGGTGATTCCACTGGGGTAATTGCTTTTTTGCCCGCCTTTTTTGCCATGAATCCATTTGTGACACAAACAATGGCACAATTGACTCACGTAATCCGGTGGTTACTGGACATTTAGCCAAATCTGCAACCTAAAGCCCGGTGTCTTCAAGATAGCAACCAGACAAAGTCATGTCATCACAGCAGCTTCATTCTATTTCACTCCACCAGAGCGTTGTCACTAGTGTATGGCTTTGCCATGCACCTTCAACACCAGCAGCACGCTGGAGGCAAATACCAGCGAGTGCTGGAGACAAACGCCTATCCCAGCCAGCCTTCGAAGCTTCTGTGCTGGCTATCTCCTTAGGGATGAAGGGGTTGGAGTTGGAGTATCCCATCCAAGTACAGTCACAGAAATCATCGTGTTTCTTGCAGCTTCACAAGTCGACATTAGAATCGAAGAATGCTAGGGTCCCAGCCGATGCTATTGAGCTGCGAGGCTGAGATGCTGGAGGTGGATGGCTGGGTCTTCCGTGCCATGCTCGACTGGCTGAGTGATTCGCCTCAGATTGGCCAATGATGCAGAGAAGATATCATCATCAGACCAGATTGGCCTCAGATTGGCCAATGAGTGAGTCTTTCACACCGGACCAGCAGTAGCAGTTTCATTTGCACCTTCGAAGACTGTCAATCTTCACCTTCGTCAGCCACCATCAATCATCCATTACTTTCCTTCCCTTCATTGCCACTACCGCCTTTGCCGTGATTCACCAGTGTCATTTCTATCGACCACCCAGCATCAGGATAGAGTATGTAATTATTCCTCATCATCCGTAATTGCCATCATTTTTCGTTATCCGCATTTTCCTCTCATCCTTATTCCCGAGAGCGTCTGAGCGAAGGGTTCTTCTAACAGTGAAGGTCTGTCAAACATTTTTACATCTTCACATCTTCACATCTTCACATCTTCACATCTTTACATCTTCACATCTTCACATCTTCTCATCTTTACATCTTCACATCTTCACATCTTCACATCTTCATATCCTCACATCTTCACATCTTCACATCTTCACATCTTCACATCTTTACATCCTCACATCTTCACATCTTTACATCTTCACATCTTCACATCTTTACATCTTCACATCTTCACATCTTCTCATCTTTACATCTTCACATCTTCACATCTTCACATCTTCACATCCTCACTATCGTCACATTTTCACATCTTCACATCTTCACATCTTTGCAGCCTCACATCCTCACATCTTCACATCTTCACATCTTCACATCTTCTCTCTCTGTCTCTCTTTCTCTCTCTCCCCTTTCACTCTCTCCTTCTTCTTCTTTCTCTCTTTAGGCCGCGGGCAGTGCCGACGAGCCGTCACGAAACGTCAACCCTCNCTTCTTCTTTCTCTCTTTAGGCCGCGGGCAGTGCCGACGAGCCGTCACGAAACGTCAACCCTCTCGCACGAAACGAGGTTCGATCGTCAAAAACTGAAGGAAAATTGCGATTTCAACTGTGCTGGATGAACCCTTCCCGCACGAAACGAGGTTCGATCGTCAAAAGTGCAATTTCAAGGTGTCCGCGGCAACCCTTACGCACAAAACGAGGTTCGATCGTCAAAAACTGAGGTAAAATTGCAATTTCAAGGTGTCCGCGGCAACCTTTACGCACGAAACGAGGTTCGATCGTCAAAAACTGAAGGAAAATTGCGATTTCAACTGTGCTGGATGAACTCTTCCCGCACGAAACAAGGCCCGATCGTCAAAAACTGAGGCAACATTGCGATTTCAACATTTTCAACTGTGCCGGATGAACCCTTCACGCACGAAACGAAGCCCGATCGTCAAAAATTGCGACTTCAACTGTGTGTAAGAGGGTCTATGCGTAAAAGGAACTGTGTGGAACAGCGTCTGTGTGTAAAAGCGTCTGTGTAAAAGGGTCTGTGTGTAAAAGCTTCTGTGTGTAAAAGCGTCTGTGTGTAAAAGCGTCTGTGTGTAAAAGCGTCTGTGTGTAAAAGGGTCTGTGTGTAAAAGCGTCTGTGTGTAAAAGCTTCTGTGTGTAAAAGCGTCTGTAAGTAAAAGCGTCTGTGTGTAAAAGCTTCTGTGTGTACAAGCGTCTGTGTGTAAAAGGGTCTGTGTGTAAAAGCGTCTGTGTGTAAAAGCATCTGTGTGTAAAAGGGTCTGTGTGTAAAAGCTTCTGTGTGTAAAAGCGCCTGTGTGTAAAAGCGTCTGTGTGTAAAAGCGTCTGTGTGTAAAAGGGTCTGTGTGTAAAAGCGTCTGTGTGTAAAAGGGTCTGTGTGTAAAAGCGTCTGTGTGTAAAAGGGTCTGTGTGTAAAAGCGTCTGTGTGTAAAAGCGTCTGTGTGTAAAAGCGCCTGTGTGTAAAAGCGTCTGTGTGTAAGAGCGTCTGTGTGTAAAAGCGTCTGTGTGTAAAAGCGTCTGTGTGTAAAAGGGTCTGTGTGTAAAAGCGTCTGTGTGTAAAAATGTCTGTGTGTAAAAGCGTCTGTGTGTAAAAGGTTCTGTGTGTAAAAGCGTCTGTGTGTAAAAGCGTCTGTGTGTAAAAGCGTCTGTGTGTAAAAGGGTCTGTGTGTAAAAGGGTTTGNTGTGTAAAAGCGTCTGTGTGTAAAAGCGTCTGTGTGTAAAAGCGTCTGTGTGTAAAAGCGTCTGTGTGTAAAAGGGTCTGTGTGTAAAAGCGTCTGTGTAAAAGGGTCTGTGTGTAAAAGCGTCTGTGTGTAAAAGCTTCTGTGTGTACAAGCGTCTGTGTGTAAAAGGGTCTGTGTGTAAAAGCGCCTGTGTGTAAAAGCGTCTGTAAGTAAAAGCGTCTGTGTGTAAAAGCTTCTGTGTGTAAAAGCGTCTGTGTGTAAAAGGGTCTGTGTGTAAAAGCGCCTGTGTGTAAAAGCGTCTGTGTGTAAAAGCGTCTGTGTGTAAAAGCGTGTGTGTGTGTGTAAAAGCTTCTGTGTGTAAAAGCGTCTGTGTGTAAAGTGTTTGCGTGTAAAAGGGTCTGTGTGTAAAATTGTTTGTGTGTAAAACAGCCTGTGTGTGAAAGGGTCTGTGTGTAAAAGCGTCTGTGTGTAACGGTGCCTGTGTGTAAAGGTGCCTGTGTGTAAAAGCGTCTGTGTGGAAAGGGTCTGTGTGTAAATGATTGTCAAAGCGTCTGTGACGTCTTTTTTGTCTCTGTCCATCTTCCCATCTTCACATCATCACCTCTTCACATCTTCACATATTCACATCTTCACCTCATCGCATCCTCACATCTTCAAATGCTCACATNTCACATCTTCACATATTCACATCTTCACCTCATCGCATCCTCACATCTTCAAATGCTCACATCTTCATCTCTTCACATCACACATCTTCACATCTTCACGTCTTCACATACTCCTCAATCTCTTTTTATTTTCGCCTTATTTATTGACATCTTCTTTCTTTGAGACATCTTCTTCTATTTCTCTCTCTCTATATTTCATGCTTTACGATTTTCACAATTACATATCTCACTATACTTCTCTTCGCTCTCGGGCCATCTGTCGTCTAGTCGTCGTGACCATGACCCTTGAACGGATCATGTTGATCCTGCTCTGCTTATTGTGCAAACCCGTAGCGTTCGTGCACCGTCCCAAGTGTCACATCAGCTCGTGACATCAGACATTGTTACGGCATGGTTCCAGACTTGCCCCCCCAATCTTGTCTCCCAGATTGCTTCCCTGCATCAGACCTTGTTGTGGCGTTGGCTTCGAGTTGTCTCCCATCTTGTGCCCAAAATTATTGTCCCACCTTAGACCATGCCACAATCAGATCGCTTAAGTTTGGCCTGACAGTTACCCTGTGATGCCGTTTAAGGCGAAGAGATAGAGGCCGGCCAAGAGGCGATGATCGGAGGGCCATTTGGGCAAATTTTAGTTTTCGGCTGGAATTTCATGAGGCAATAGTGCCGGGGCCTGTAAAACGATATAGTGAATTCGCAAAAACGATAAAGTAACTTGAGATGTCCAGCACTGTGGTGTTAATCACCACCATCTACAGCCATGTGGGTCCATGATGTCTATGCTGCCCGTGCACAGCACGTCGTTGTTACCAGTTACGTTTGAAAAATGTCTAAAATACCCAGGGGTGTGGAACGATAAACAGAACGGCAACAACGAAATGATTGGCAGATGAGCCGTGAGTTGTCCTGACTTGTGCGCAAAGCGACCGCGCCAAAATCAACGCAACTTGTTGTTCCAGGCAAAGCTCAAAGCAAGAGATTGGTATCCAATATGATGACCTGGAACAAAATATTCCTGCGAACCGGCCGCGCACGTTTGCATGACTTTGAGACGAATGTCGGAGAAGTGGATTCCAACCCATGCGTCTATATGTGCACACACATGTATCTATTCGTAGAAAACACGCCTGGGGTATAATATGTCTATGTTGAATAATCACGTTTGTTCAGTGGGATGCACCTCCACCTGGGAAACGTTTTGGGGGGCTGATGCGACGTGGCTGCAGGTTGTAGAAACATGCGCTGCTTTGGCCCGCAAAAAAATGCGGTTGCACTTAGCATGTGCACCAACCAAGGCACACTTGCAAAACATTGCGTTGTCGTGAACTAGTTGTTGTGTTGACTTTGAGTTGAACTGATACACAAGTCAATATTTTTTCAAGACTCTGCAGGAGCATCTCTATGTTTTCTTGGCTCAAGCAAGAAGGCTCCATTCAGCTCTTGCCCACGGGTTGCTTACAGGTTGGTTGGTGTCCGATTGGAATGGGTATTATGTATTGGATATGTTGTTTGACTTGGGACCTTTTGAGATCGTGGCAAAACCACTCAACTTGGCAGGTTTTCATGTGACCAAAACCGTGAGTAATCCAGGGTTGGCCGCCTGGTAATCAGGACCTCTTGAAACACTTGGTTGGAATTCTCAGCTGGCAATTCTTGCTGTGTAAAATAGAATTTCACCAAGATGCTAAAGGGATCATTTCAGCTGGAAGACTTCGTATTGAAATTTCCAAAACAAGGTGTTGGGATGTTCACCCACCCCCTTGGTTTGTGTCACCAGCACTTGATCAGCTCTGACAACGCAGGTGTTTGGCTTCATCCATGGCCCTGTCTGATCTGAAAATTGGACATCCAGCCCCCAGGCTTTCAAGGCACGAAACCACTGGATGTTCCACTTGGCAATTATAACAGTGACCAAAACCTTACTTGATTGGGTATTGTAGGGGTTCACACTGTGTTTTAATAGCCAAAAAAAATTGGGAGTTGTCTTTAAAACGGAAGGACAGAGGGGTTTGAACACTGCTCAATTGGGAGATTTTCCTTGGCAACGTCCCAGTCTTCAGTGTTATCACACGCAAGGCCCCGCACTGCTGAGCTCTTTGAGAGGAACAACTGGTGTGGCGCCCAAAAAAGAGGGGGTGCAATGACAGCTGCCAAACTAAAAGGGAGTGCTTTGAGATCCACGAGGGTTTCAAGAATGAAAAGAACGCGAAGATTTCTGTTGGAAGAGAACCAGGTACATATTCCTGAAACGGTGAAACCATCGTTTTACCTGCGCTGTATCGCTTTGAATGTCAAGTGCCAGTTGGTGACATCAAGGCTTTACCCAGAATCCCAAAAGCCCAGGTTGACTCGATCCAACTCAGACCACACCAAAGCTGTGACCACCATGCGCTTGGATGGGCCACACCCAGCCTGATGGCCCAGGATTGTGATCATTTCGGGGACATCAAAACCAGAAACGGATGGCAAAGTCAGATGTTTTTCGTGTTTTTTTTTTCACATGGAAGTGCATGACTCAGTCATCATGACTCTTCTATAAATGTGGGTAAAAGAAAATGCCACGTTTACCAGCCGTGATTTTGGGAATGGTTTTTATCCCATTCCACCTATATATTTACTGTGAGTCATTGGGGATGGTGGCATGGTATCCGATGGGATCATCGCCCAGTTGCGCATGGCTCGGATGGCCTCAACTCACTTCGTGGAGGCGCTGGCTTGGGAAGCGGCCTGAGGTGTGCAGAAACTTCCACATGTCCCATGTTGATCATGATTTGCACCAGAAAGATGGCCATAAATGATCATAGATTGGGGGATATTGCGGGGGTATTCACCCGGTAAGCCTCTGTTTTCAGGCTTTAAAAGAAACAATGGTCCTGATGTATCATACACGGATGTGATACAAGTTCAACCAGGTTGCACTGTTTTGGGAGCATTTGGTTGCACTGACTTTAGATGCCGCCAGGGAAGGAGGACCGAAACGACACCTGACCAGCGCAGCCACCCTAGAAACCACACAATTTCTGGCACAGATGGTTCTGAAGACAAACATAGAAACTTTGGAAGTTCATTTTTTTGTCCTGGGTGGATAGAGGCAGATGTAAGTTGCAGTCTTATTGGATGTCAACATGGGTCAACACACCAACAAAAATCTATAGTTGCATCATCACTACACTTTGCCCAGATCGATTCCTGTTGGGAGCAACCGTACTTGCCCCCGTGATGCCCCACTGGAGGTTGGTTCAAGACGCACGCCACCAGCTTTGCCAAGTATGGCGTCTACCCGGGACAGGGCTTGAAGGTGCAGTTTGGGAACGGCTGAGACTTGCCAAATGCATGTGGCTTGAAAAGAAAAGGATGGAAAGAAGTGAGTGATCCCATGAAATATGTGGGGTTTCTACTAGTGAATGAGCTAGGCAACTCGATTTTGCGAGTGACTTCACATCGGCAAATCGGACAGCTCATGAAGTTGTGGACGATGTTAGAACTGTTAGAGACACTGAGAAGTTGCTGTCCTTGCCAGGGGATGTACATGCGCAATCCTCAAGTGTGGGAGAAGGTCCGCCGGACTGCAACCAGTTGCCCAGTTGCTTGGGGTGGAGGGAATGGGAGCAAGCAGGATGGGGCATTTCTGTTGGACTGCCTCAATTCAACTCCTGAAGTTTTGATTCGAAACCATCCAGACCTTGACTATCTGGTTGTATCATCTTGTATCCATCTTCTCAACAAAAAAGGGCAGCCAGTTGCAGCTACGAAGTGAGTTCCCTAACCATATCATATAATTGACAAATCTCTGATAAATAGTAAATTTCAGTAAAGGCACTTTTTCAGATGGATTTTAAAGAGAAAGATCTCCAGCCAATCAATGGATAAAGATGATAAAGATCTCCACCCTTGGCTCAAACTGTCAGGATACTCCTGATCGCCTGTGGAATGTCGAGAAGCAACTCCAACTCCCCAAACCCAGCTCAGTGACTTCGCCGTTTTCGTGCGAGGAAAGGAGCGGCCAGGGGTATTTTTCTAAGGCAATTCTTTGGGCATCCTCCAGCAAAAAAAGTGGCAATGGACCATTTGCACCATTTACTGGACGACGATTTTTCGCAGCTATAAACGTCCATTTAGAATCATCTATTAGAAATTTTCCAGCGGGCCATGTTTGATTGCCAAAGTGTATTAGAGGAAAACGATGTGATTTGAGGAGCTGATTTTGAACATGGTCACTTCTGGAAAAGTTTTAACCCAGAAATACAGAGCCTGGGTGATCCATTACACATCCATCACCTCTCAGACTCAGAGGGCAGTAGAGATACAACTTGACTTCAAGCCCAAAGATTTTCCTAGGTGAAGCTGCATGGCAATTAGGGTACCCCCCAAATTTGATGCTTATATAATCATCAGTTTCCCCTGAAGAAATCACTCAATTGTGGGGGTTAAGTGCCCCATTTTTCAGGGACCAAAACCATATTTTCAGCGCAGAGTCACTGCTTGGAGGATCATCCCAAGAATCTTCAGTAATAGTTAGTTCACCCATCTATACATGGGATACTGGATACGCCATATCTTTCTCGGGGATTCATGGGGATTTACGGGGATTCACCAGGGATGATGGATGATTCACATCCGTTTTCGGACTCGTGGATGATCCTAAAAAAGCGGAGTTTTGCTCGCCCGAGGTGGCCAAGACCAGCAAGGACTGCGTTCCCTTGTCCGCCCTGAACGTCCAACTCCATGGGAAGCCCTGAGCTGGCTCCTTGTGACAGAGGATGGGCTTGGCACAGAATGGCCTGCAACGGTGTCATTCAAAGATGGCTGGGAAAATCCCATGGAAAATCCCATGGAAAATCCAGTGTAAATGGAGGTTTTAGTGGAAAAAATATGGAAAAATGATCGAAGAAAATGGATGAACATGGCGGATTTTCCGGAAAAGAGTGGTGATGTGATGTCAGAACCACCAGCACTGAGGTTGTCGGACGCATGTGAGCCATTTGTTTTGCTCTTCCCAGATTTCGGGAGAGCCGGGGACCCTGGGGTCCCTTGAGGGCAGGGCACAACTGCGAACGCAAAAAATGTGCCCCACCGAAAAAGGTTGGAATCTTCAGACCCCTCCAGCGGAGCTGTGAGTGGTTCAGCAGCCAGCAGGGTTGGGGATCTCCAGAATTTTATGTGTCGCCCCCCTTTGGGCCGCATTCGAAAAATGACCGGCAACTGGCAACTGCCACTGCCATCCACTGCCAAGTGCTTTAAGACTCCACTGATGATGTCGACATGTCTCTTCCCAGACACGGGACCGTTCACGGGACCTTCCAGTGGCTCATTTCAAATTCGAGCACCAGAGGGTTGTATCCTGACTCTTAAGGACGCTAAAGGCGCCCCACTCCCGTCGTGTCTCAGTGGAAAAGCTGGGGGGTTTGGAGGATTGAAATTGAAGAGCCATTGCAATTGACACTCAGATTTTGATGAGTCTGCGATTGACACTCAGACTCTAGTGCGATTTGGCTCTGAACCGAAGCCATCCATTTGTTTGTGATGCTGAACATTGACTCGTACTCAGGGTAACAAACTGGCAGCTATGCTTCTGCTTATCTGTCAGCCGTTTGGCACAAGCCAACGACCTTCCCGAAGTTCTATCCGAGACTGCAATTCACGCCGCCTTGTCAGCGATTACTACCTTTGAGGCGCTGAAGTGAACATTTATTCTGACTGCTGAACAGAGGTGAATCATTGATATTTCTAGTTAGTTAAACCATGTTAAGACCCATTAAACCCCATCAAAAGTTTATCTTGTGCACGAGCAGATGAATTGAAATGCGGTGCAAGGGTGATGCGAAGCCTTCTTCTCGTGGCCAGTTTGTGGCTAGTGCAGGACTCAGACTTGTTTGCAATTGTGGGAGGGATCAAACCCTATGAAATAGATTGAAATACCATAATTTTTTAGAGATGAACATCCATACACCTCAGCAATTTTGGGGTTCACGACGGGTCCCGGGTACCGTTTTTTGACCCACGCACATGTCAATGTTTTATAGCTGCTGCGCTTTGACTGGCCATTTGCGAACCAGGGTCAAACGTATTACCCCTTCACCTTGAGGCTCGCAGCGCGCGAGACAGCCAACAACTTAGACCTGACGCACAAAATCAAAAAAGGATTTTGGAGTGACATCTCATTTTGATTTCTGTATTATCTGTATTTTTTTCAGAATCTGCATTCTCTGCAAATCGAGTGGATTCTACCGAGCAACAATCCTGCGTCACAGTGAAAGGCCTGAATCTTTTTCCAAACCCTTTTGCCTGCAGATTATACAGCTGGTCAACTTAGGTTCAAGCGATGACATTCTGCAGGACTGGTTGGTTTATCTGTAAGTTGATGCGTCTGCTTTCTGGCTGCTACTCAGTGGCCGCACTTTGTTTGTCACATGGCCATGCTCTGTTGCTATGAGAAGGAGCATGTAAACTTTAGCGGCAAGCCTATCAATGGCTATATGATATACGATGGTCTTGTGAGTGGTTCCAGTTTATTCCCATCAACACATTTTTCTTTTGAATCATTGAGGTATTGGTCGATGCTTGGCAGAGGAAGGCACCAGTCAGGTTCTCCCAGCTCATCCTTTCACCTTCGGGAGGGCTGGAACTCCCCAGCAGACCCCCAGAAGAACATGACGATTCTGCCAACTGTGGCCTTTGGAAGACTGGAGTGGCCTCTCAAAAATGGGTGATTCTTAGGGTAAACCAGGTGTAGTCTAGTTATACCTTTCTATTTCCATCATTTTCAACCCCTCCCGATTTTTTTCCAGATACGAAACTCCCCAGACGAGACGCTGATTTCGTGCTGAATCCAGGAGATGCAGCAGGCGCAGATGCTTGGGGCAGAGTGCCTGGAGCAAAAGTCTGAAGTCTCAGTGGTGTGGTCGCAGTGGCAGCTGTCACCAGGACATGTTTTTTTTCCCAAAAAAATGGAGGACTGACCATGTGTCACCACCTGACCTAAGATGAACATAAGGGGTTTTGACCAGTTTTTTCATGTTGGAATTGTGCTCCAAACCACCTTGGACCTATTTGGCTGGGTCGATCACTTAGTTGGGGAGATGGTGAAGTCAATAAATTGGATCCAAGAAGCGAAACTTGTGACTTTCCAAGCAGCAAAAGGACAATCTGAAGAAAAACTCTGTTGCATCCCAAAAATGTCGTCCTTTTCTTCTTGGTAGAAGCAGATGCTCGTGCAGCTACGGCCAAAAAAACGCGGCTTTCCCTGGACCCTCCAACGGGTCCAAAACCGTGGCCTTCTTAGACTGAGGCAGAGGGAAGCCTTTGTGGTTACAAAAGCCACCAGCCTCCTTCAGGCACCAATTTCTTTTTGGATTGTTAGAGGACCAACAATTAAGTTCTTGTTTTCTGAGGGGGTTCGCACTCAGTGACTTAGTGCTCCATTTGATTTTGTTGTTCCCAAGTTTGGAACTGATGCTGCTCCGTTTCCTACTGGTCTTATTGTCTGCAGGTGAACCGTGAGACCTCCAGAACCGACGAGTTGCGTTTGGGTGAGGCATCAGATCTGGAAGTGGTTGGCACCCGCCAGGGTGTATTCAAATTTTGGAAAGAGACCTCTTGTGTGGGGAAGATGACAACATGAGGGCAAAATTTGCCATCCTGTGGTTTGTGGAAGTTCCTTTTGCTGAAGTCTCGTGACGACTGCTGGCGAAGAGAGTCGTCTGAACACCGCTTGCATCAGAAACTCAGAGGTTGTATTTGCGAGTAAAAAAACTGAATGAATCATGGGATGTACTTCAAGAGACAGAATGATCAACTGTGCCATGCCACAGGCCAAGTTCAACCCCTTCAAACCAGCGACTCGGCTTGGGTCGGAGTAGATATCCGATTTGGTGTTGGGGTCTGGGGTTTGCTCACCACACCAGCCTCTTTTTAGGCTCTTCGTTTTTTTTCTGTGCTTAGCCATAGACCATCCCCAAATGTTAGTTGTTGATGGCATCGGGTGAATCCCACATTATATGACAAAAGCGCCAGAGGATATAGCGCTGATGCGCAAGAACTTCAATCCCTTCCTCGTCGAAGATGATGATTGACATGTTGGTTGCCAAGTTGAAGATACTTGGGTGACTCTGGCCAACAGCAGCTTTGTTGGAGGCACCGAAATGTACAAAACAGGGTTTTCAGTGGTCAAACTGCAGGAAGGTCAACATCTCGCTTTGAGTTGAGTTTGATCCCAACTGGCTCAGTGTTTTTTTGGTGGTTTGGCAGCATTTCTGGCAACAGGATTCCTGACATGTTGTCCTTTCTGAGCGGATTCACCTGAAGTTTACAGGGCTTACAGTGGAAACCGCAATCTTCTCAGCCCTTTGATGGTCTGCGCCGAATGCGCGCGAAGCCTTGCGAAGCGCTTGAAAGATTGCCATAAAAGGTACGGGGAGACTGGCTGGAACGGCAGCATGATTTCATTGCCACATGGTCAAATGCCCAGAGACCATGTAGAATCCATTTTTGGTGATCTTAGAGCGTGAATTCCTTTAGGCCCAGAGGTAGAAACAGTGGACATAGATCTTTGCAGGTTTAGAGTGGAAGGTCCCATATCGAAACAATTCGAAACATGTCTTCAATTCTGGCCAGATCTGCTGGGAACTTGAGGATGAGGCGAACTTGTCGTGGGTGGACATGAGTTGGTCCAAGAATTTGACACCTCGGGGGACTTACCAGATTTGCTTCCTCAACATCAACCATCAGATTTTGTGCATGCCGAATTTCTTAAACGGAGTTTGAAACGGATCATCCATGTGTCAACCTTGGCAGCACAAGTTTGAACTATTGTCATCAGGTCACATTTCCATTGGTCCCTTGTTTTTCGGCCTCAAAAGCTACAGAGATGCAGATGTTGCCCCGCTCGGAGCCTTGCCCAGCTCGCTGGTCTCTCTGCGGCAGAGGACTTCAGCCGCGTCCAGTTGGGTGGGCCATGTATGGCGGCAAAGGCTATGGCTCCAAGGGTAGTTCCAAGGGCAGATCCAATGGAAAATCCAACGGTGGATCTAAGGGAAAAGCCAAGGGATCCAAGGGATCCCAAAATTCCGATGGTGCCGATGGTGAGAAGTCCGATATCTTGGTGATCGGTGCTGGCTGTACTGGTGCCCTCGTTGCGGCCCTCTTGCCATTGGAGGCGCAACGACGTGGCGTGCCCAAGCCCCGGGTGGCGGTTTGGGAGTGGGGTCGGGGACCGGCTGGGCGCATGACCAGTTTCTGGACGGAAAGGGATGGTGCTCGTGTGGTGGCAGATGTTGGTGCTCAGGCGTGGTCCCAAAAACACGAAGTGTTTAATTTTTGTGGCAACTTTTTTGAGGGCCTGCTTCCATTTTTCTCAACAGGACTTTAGTACTTGAGTTGTAGCAGAGATGATACAGCAAAGAACTACAAAGAGTATGGATGGATGTTGAGATCTTTGTGTTTTCTTTTCAGGTTCAGTCCCTTTGCAGGTGATTTCATTGCAGGATCCTACCAGATTACCACCTTGGATGCAGGATGAAGTAATGGTGGCTGAGAATCTGTCTGACACCCCGGAGCGACGCAAAGATTGGTATCACTTCTATGCTGCAGGGGGGTTGCCCAGCCTGCAACGAGCCTCATTGACACAGGCAGATGTGATGGAACTGCACTTCAATCGCCGGGCCACTGGGTGGTGTCAATTGAGGATTTCTAGGAATGTGTTTCTTTTTGGTGAACCGTTTCATTGCCGTACAAGAACCCAATGATCAAAGGTGGTCGATACCTCACGAATCTGACGCATCCTTAAGCCAGGGAATCTCTTGTTAGGCTCTGCTTTTGCTGACCTTGGCATGTTTTTTTGATGTGAAATTCACATAAATTCACCTATTTTTGGTTGCAAGACCTTCAACGCCCAGAATGATTCCTCCTGTCAGGTGATAGACCTGAGCTATGAAGGCCGTTGGTGGGCCAGCTATTCCGAGAGGGGCACACCTAGATCTTCCAAGTGGCAGGACAGTTGAACCGTTCAACCGTTACCCAACCCATCCCCCCCGTTGAGCCCCGGATGAGGACTTTGAGCTGGTGGTCTTCGCAGGCACGGCCCAGGATGCTTTGAATCTCTCAGGCCTTTGGGAAAGCTTGGCGCCGCAACAGTTGCAGGCCATGCGAGCTGTGCGAGACCTGGCGGTCTGAGGGGTCTGAGGGGTTGATCCCGTGTCATCCCCTGGGCAAAAAGATGCTCATGCAACTCATGCACGAATTCTTCAACTGATTTTAATGAAGACTTGTCAGGGAATCTCTTGACTTCTTCGGTTCGACTTTTTAGAAACTGGCCAACTTCCTTAAATCTTTGGTTTTTTATGGATCCAGTCACCCAAGACTGATCCAAGACTCATCCCACCCAGGATACGACCACCGGCTCGCCTTGGCGTTGATCTTCAAGGCACCCTTGGCATCGCGCTTGGAGGAGCTATGCCAAGGAGAAGCGGAGTTGGTGGTGGAGGATTCCCCCATCCATCTGATTGCGCGGCAAGATGTGAAGGGCAGAAGCCACCCCAATGCCGTGGCGCTGGTCTTGCATAGCACTCCAGCTTTCGCCGCGTCAAACCTACAAGTTGTGCCTTTGTAGCGTTGGTTTCTGCAAGAAGTATGGCATGTCCAAAGATGTGCTCTTCACTCTTCACCTCGTTTTGTTGCAGAACATTAAAGCGGTACGGATCACAGTGACGTAAGTGATCCTCCAAGCTGAGGCCAAACAACAAAATCGACCCCCAAAAGAGCCTGGAAAGGCTGCGCTGATGTCAAGCCTGGCCGAGTTGTTGCAGATGCAGGCGCCTTGATTTTCCCAGGATGTGACTGTGTCAATGTGAGTTGGGACTCATGCACTTTTGATCCGTTTTTGAAGGTTTTTCATGGATTTTCATGGTGCGTTTGAATTTTGGACACCCAAAGTGACCCGGGATCCATTGTTGATCATTGTTGCAGATGTTCTTGGTGAGATTTTGGGAGTTGGTACTGTCATGTTTCAATATCAATGCTGTACCTTAACTTCACTAAGGGCTCCAGGGCTCAACTTTGACATCGCCCCAATCACAGAAATCCAGGTACCAGAGCTGGAAAAGGAGCTTCTGGACAGCAAAGTGGTGCATTGGCGACAGTGCCAAGTCCAAAAACCCTTGCAACTTGGTCAAGACTAGTTGGGGGAACCTGCGCCCCCCGAAAAATCTGTGACCTTTGGCATCCACACTTTGACAAGGGGCTTATTCGGGAGAGAGAGCTATGACCAGACCTCATTGGGCCATCGGGAGGACTAACCCTCAATGTTCAGCTTAAGGGGGGTTCAAACGATTTCTGGCTGTTTTGCCCCAACTGATTCCCACCTTTTTTCGGGCTATGGGTCAATACCTCACACCTATCAATTCCTTTGATTTGGGGAGAGGCAAGACCCTGGCTCCAGCTGTGCCATGCTGGTGGACCCCATGTTGATCTTGGCCGGTGACTATGTGGCCAAGGAGTTGGGCTACCGGGGACCCAGGTGGATCGCGGCATGTTTTCAGGGGATTTGACCACTGGTTTTGCTGGTTTCTGTGGTATTAGGGACCATCGTCAGCCACTTCGATGGATGGATTGAAACAAAACAATAAGGCGAACACATCAGAACCAAGAAGGCTTCTTGTTACACGGCTTGAACAATGAAACTGCCATTGTCGTTGCATAGGCCACATTGTGATACCTCCGGGTGGATACGGTTGCTCATATTATCCCCATTATGTACTACAGTATGTACCTGTAATGTCCCATTGACTTTTTATCATTTTTTATCTGGTGAAAGTCCATAATATCCCATGAAATCATAGTAAAGCCTAACTTTAGTCGGTGAATTTCCAAAAAAAACCGTCACATCATAATAGTAACTCAGCCTAATTCTAGTTGGAATCACATGTTATCCCACGAAATCCCAGAGTGCCCGAAAGTTTTTCGGTGTTGTCCCGTTCAAATGACCTGTGGCCTGTTGCAGGACCCAGCAGGATCCTTCCAAGGATGCTTAGATTCCGCCGAGGCGGCTGCTACCATGGCATGTGCCACTTGGAGCAAACAGATTATGATGGGTATGATAGTTGACCACCAACAAAGTACGATGAAATAAGAGAATGCCGTTTAGTGTCATTTAGAATTTAATCGCTTTAAACTTTCTCAAACCTCCATAGTTACTGTGCAACATTGTAACATGTTGCAACTATATTCAATAGTAGAACCAATTCCCATTTGTCTTTTGAGGCTTGAGACGCTAAGAAAGGTTCACGCAGTTGAAGTTGGATTGAAGGAATTTGTCTCAAGCCCCTGACTACTGACTGTGAGCTTCCTTCCAAAAATCTTCCAAATACGACCGATGAAGAGCATTGCTTCGGAGGCCCAAAGAATTTTGGCAACCATCTACATGAGATTTCGAAAAGAAAGTAACCCCGCAAAAGAGAGAAAAGTCATTTATGACTATTTAAAGATTGGATTTTGCTTCCTATCTGTTTTTGGGAGGTACATTTATATAGATCAATTTGCAGGAACCACGTGCCCCACTGAGGATCTGCTATACGGCCCCAGCAGTGAGACACCACCTGTGCGCCGCTGGCGCAAGCAACAAGCTGCCCAAGCCGCCAAGGAGGAGGGTGATGGGCCGGCGGTCTCTGGCAAGCGTTGGAGGGCCAAGGGCTGACCAAGAGATCCTGTCGCCTAAGATGAGCTGCTCTGCTTGATCTTTGGCCGAATCCGAGAGGGCCGATGGCAGGGATCGCAATTCGCGAGATGGAGGACCGGTGCCACAGGAGCCTCGACTTCACTGGAGGATGTTTTTCTGGCAAAGAAGGCCACCATGTAGATTCACGTGCTCCAAGTGCTTGAGTTTTGAGATCGGAGCTGGTCTGGAGAAACGAAAGGGGCCTTGCCTGTGAAGATCTGTGAAGCGGGTTGACAAGATCTCACTCTGCTAGGCGAAAAGTGAGCTGGAGAGGCTTCCAAGTATTCCAATTCAACGACTTGTCGATTGCCAGCAGTTGCAAAATTTCTTGGTCGCGATTTGTAGATGCTGTACTTTCCCTGGATGGACACGCCATGCGCAATTTCGCTTGGGCAGTTGTACAACCCCAGGGACTTGACATGAAGTGGCGGTCCAAAAAAAATGATTCAATGATAGTGAAGACGATCGGAAACTACCAAAGGTTCATCACGGACATGTCCTTTGCACAACTGAATCAAAGGAGTGAGGCTGTTATTCTCTTCGGATGCTCAGGCGTAGGCCCTGATGCAAGAAAAATGCCGGGAACTTTCCACAATTACCACTGTGATACGTGAACATGGCTCAAGTCTTGTGGCACGTAGTGGGTGTGCATGACTCATGTGGGAAGGAATGCATAGCATGCTCAGATTGTTCGACCTCAGACGATTGAAGTTTTCTTTTGTTGATTCAGATTCCTGTGTCGATTGATTGCGGGGGTGCAGAGATGTCTTTGCCACAATCCTTGTTCTCGTGTGCGACGCGCTGTGCAACCATAGAGTGCTTTCAATGGTGGAGTCAAACCAGTGGAGTCAATGCCTCAAATAGTGGCATGTGGACATGGCTTCAGTTGGAAGATACCATGGGTATCTGCAGTCTCCCGGGCCGCTCATGTTGAGGTATCTTTTTTTGCGGCCAGCAAAGACGGGAATTTGAGGTCGGAGATCATGCCACAGGTGGTGCGACTGTTTGTCTAAAGTGGTCATTGTGACATTTGCACCATCCAAACTCATGTTGACATCCTGGGGAGACATGGGAAACGGGGGAAGAGGGCCCAAACCTGTGAAATCATCACTCAAACATCAGGTGGTTTTGGAACTGAACCTCTTTATTTCCGCAAACTTTGATTTCAGCATTTAAATTGCGCATAAAATAATTGCGTATCTTCATAGGTGCAGACCATGTTCGCGGATGTCATTGACATACCGGAGTTCTCACATTTTGGAGGGTCCATGTCAAATAGACCATGCTTGGATTGGATTGGAACCTTTTCCTGGAGAGATACCGTGAAGTATCAGCACCACTTGTTTCTTCAAGATCTATTGACATAGGAACGGTGGCCGGTCTGAATGTATTTGTCACGAGGACAGTTACCACGAAGGGCAAGATCAACTGGGAAAGCTGGAATCGAATCACAGGAGCTGAAAACGGAAACGCTGTGCAGATGCTGTGATTATTCTCGACGGGGTCAGCATTTTGGGCCGTTGTGGGTCCCATTGATGTCATGGGTTTTGCCAAGACTGCCAGGGAGGTCGAGCAGAATCGAGCAGATCTTTTGTGTTGGAGGAGCCCAACCAGAACGAGGCGGCCAAAACGTGAAGAAACGTGGAAAGGAGATAGCAAAAATTCAGCAAAAGAACAGAATCAAGGATGACAAGTTAAAGCCTTCCTCGACGACTTCTGTTGATTTCCCCATCTTTCCTACCTTTTTCATCCTTTTTCATTCTTTAAGTTGCGAGGCGCAGAAGGAGCTTGGAAGGCGTGGAGACCAAGACCAACTTGAGGCATTGGCGCAGGCAATCGTGCGACCTGTTGTTTGAACTGTTGGCATTCGAGGTGACGAAAATCTGCAAGACGAAATTAACAAGGCGTGTTGTCAGAAGCTTTTTTATATGCTTTAATGATTTTTGGAGAGTCCACCACTGCCAAAACTTCTGGTCATAGTGATGGAGTGTTCCTGACTTCTCTGGCGCGGACACTGACAATTAGACCGCTTAGGCCATGTGACGCAACATTTTACCATTGGTTGACCACTCCACCTGACGACAGCGATCCAGTCAGTATTTGCATGCATGGCCTTCACGGATCACATTTTATGATTATGATGGACACTTCTCAAAATCATCCAGACAGAGAAGGGACTTTGAATGGATCAAGAAACTGGTTGTGTCTTGAACCAGGAGACCGGCACAAATGAGTCCTGCCTACCTGTTTCAGAAAGCGACGCTATGTGGGTGTGTATTTTCCCACACTGCCAAAATGGGAGCAGGATTTTTCCCTTTGAATTTACAGTACAAAGCTATTGGAGGTACGAAGGAGCACCATCCCCTGCATAAAGGAAACCAGTGGAAAGCCTTTCCAAGTGCAACGTCCAGCGAAATTTGAAGTTGCTCTTTGGGTTTGACATATTTTGACCAGCACTGTTTTTCGATGTTTCCAACTACAGCAAGCTGTGTCCAAATTCCTGGAAGTTCCTTTGCTGCACGTTGCTTCCATGACATGGAAGCAACGTGCAGCAAAGGAACTTCCAGGGTGCTTTTGATTCCTAGGTGCGTAGGGTACAAAGCCCCGGCGCAGTGAATTCCACGCGTGCATATTATATGCACACGTGGAATTCACTGCGCCGGGGCGCTGCATATTGCATGACACGGTGAACCTTTCACCAATCAAACCCAGTACTGACCCCACTGTTTTAGCAGCCTGGCAGCCTGGTCGGGAGATCCCAAATTCATTTCCATTTTCACCAGGCCGTTTCTGCGGGCTTCGTACCAGTACTGGGTTAAGCAAAGTTGAATAAACTTTGTTCGTTTCAGGTGTCAACTTGAGCCATGGTGATCCAAAGCTCCATCCACGCTCTGCCACAGGGTGCCCCACACCACAGGATGTCGGTTTGCTGATGCAAAAATGGGTCAGCTTGGATTGTGAAGCAGCCAACATGCAACTCTAGCCGGNCAGGATGTCGGTTTGCTGATGCAAAAATGGGTCAGCTTGGATTGTGAAGCAGCCAACATGCAACTCTAGCCGGTTTAGATAAAGATTCACTTCAGGGTGCTGCCTCAGGTCAGGATTCGGAAACAACCTCGGAGGTCCTGCGTGACCGCATAGGCTTGGAGAAGGTTTGCCACCAAAGGAGTGACTTGCCTCTGCAATCTCAAAGATCACAATTACAAAAATAGAGCGCTTAATGCATACATGCCACCTTTGCAATAGCTGTATACTAGAGAGTACCTGCATATACATGTGGATCAAAGACTCAAGAACAGGAGTATCAAGTGATAAAATGAATACAGAGCTAGAGTGCATCTCATGTTTTGCGGAAAAAACTTATTGAGCAAAGAGTTTAGCATACTATGTGAATAAAGATAATGTTAAAATACAGAAATCAACAACATCATTGAAAAACCATTTAAAAACACCGCAAAACACAAACCCACATAGCGTCCCACTACTCTCATCTGTTTAGGGCCTGAAGTTCAAGCACCTTCCATTTTCAGACAACTGTCATCAGAGTTCCAAAGCACACAAGATGGCAGAGTTTGCTGCTGCATTGATATTTTCGTGGTTCGAACTTTGGAACGGCCATGACCTTTTGTATGGCTGAAATTGACATCAAAGAATATCAAAGCCATGTTTGCTGACAACACCACAGCTGCCCTTATCTCTTTTGCAGCCCTTTGGGCTGCAGCCTGAAACCATGATTCTGGGTGGGATCTGAACTTGGGCATGTCACCGCCCAAAAGACATCAGTACGCAAACCCCAACAAAACTGACCCTTTAAAGGGGAACATGTTTCTTGGCAGCACAACCTCTGAAATTTCACCCCCAATTCCAATATCATTCTGAAACCATGAATTTGATCATCAAGTCCTTCAGTTTTTGCTACGTTTTTTCCCCTTCCTATGCAGTGTGATCCGCGGTTTCGCTGGTCTGCGCCATGACCGCCATGTGGTTTGGCCCCGATGTGGGGCCCGGTTCCGTGTGCGTTGGTCCTGTCATTCAGATGCAGTTGGCAAGGCATGCATACAGTTTAACAATTTTAAACAGGAGTTTGAAAATGGCCATGTTCATGTTCAACAAAAAAAACAAAATACCATGTCAGTTGATCTTCCCAATTTTCCAATTGATTTTGATGTACGTATGTTGGGATTGGATCTCCAGGGGCTTGCCTGCCGTTATGTTTTGCCGCAACGTTAAACGAGGTGCGCATCGAGAAATGGCGCAAGCAACCGCTGCGCAGTTTGCTCTTTGGCGCCTCAAAAGGAGATGAGAAAATCGAGGCGTCGACCACCGAAGCAACACAAATGGATGATAGGTGATGACCATCGGATTTTTTGTGGATTGAAATTCTGACTTGAAGACCGATGTCCATGTTTTTTCCGGAAAACATTCCCGAATTTCACGAATCGATGAAAATAGAATCTCATGAAAACTATTCTGTCCGCGTTGACCCATTCTTTTGGGGGTCGAAACCCGGCTGCGCAGCCGGTTAAAATGGCGGCTTCGAGTTTGGTGGCCAGACTGTTGTTGACTGAGTTGCTCCCATCAAGACTTGCTCCCAATGCGATTTCTCCATTCTTTGCAGGCTTCAGATATATTGCACTTATCTCACAATCAACAAAGCAAGGGTTGGCATGTTGACCAACTAAAGAGCTGCCAGATTTTCCCGCATTCGACCCGCACAGCCCAATTTTAGTGAATCGAATCCCAGGATCGAAAGGGACGTACTCTAGGCAAGCTCCTGATCCTCGGGTGGTTATCCCCTTGATCTCTTGAGGCTCATATTTTTCAATTGCAATCCTTGATTCTCCCGTAAATTTGTGGGAAACCACCAGATTTGGTCGGAAAAAACCACGCTAAAAAGCTGGTTTCCTGTGGATGTTGCAGGTGTGCCCAGGCTTGTTGGCTGCCATTGGTGTGTCCAAGGGAATGCCTCAAGCACAGAGCGATGTTAGTATGCCAGGGCCACCCAGGGCGATGGGAACGGATCTGATGCCAAATCTCGGAGTGCAGAGAATTCGGGACAAACAGTGCTTAGAACGCATAGAGGAAGGCAACCCAAGTGGATCATTTGGGGGGTGTTAGGATCAATGGTAGGAAGGTGCAATCTCTCTCCAAGTACATACGGTGCACGTATGGTGGAATTGTTCGGTGCAGAACATTTCTGAGGATGCACATTATTAGTGATCCATATCATCCATATAGATCCATATAGTCCAAGTCTCTCCTAGTATCACCAAGACCAAGAGGATTTCTCACAACCTTTCTATAAAATATCAACAATAATAGTAGACATGATGATATTGATAATAAATAGATGCAATAAATAGAAACATCACTAAGATATAGTCCCCATACATCTTCTCTTAAAAGATTCACCGGTGCCACTTCTGGCGGTCTCGTTGTGTTTTTGAGGTTCTGCGCGGGGGTCCGTCTGACCGACGTCAGCGGCAGCCGCAACTGGCGTTGCTTCTGCGACGTGCGCGTGACACTGCTGGGGGACCGCCGGGAGCTCTCGCGCACGGTGCGCTGGGTGCTGACGCCCGACGCCAGCGATGCCCGGAGAAGAACGGTAGCGGCGAAGGGTGGATGAAAGATATGGATATAGGGTAACAGGGTCAATGATGTACAGGAAATTCAGCTTAACATCAGTAGAATATATATGTATAATATATATTATATGTTGATGCCGTCCAATTTTATGAGCCCTGATAGTTTATTGTTATGTACCGGCGCACCAGTTATAATTCATTGGAATGATCACTATTTCAGGGTCACTCCATGGGCTGGCAATATTTAGGTCCAAGGGTCATAATCGATATATGTTTGCTACACGAAGTGGTAAAGCGGTAGTCGTGTACCGTGGGCCCCACCTCGAAACCCAGGGATCCTGACTTCAGCGAACATCCTCGAAGCCATTTTTCAGTTGGGAGCATCCCGACATGCCAACCGTTCAGGTCATGTTTTGGTCACCAAGGTCCACAAATTTTTGATGGAATCCCCCATCATCAAGCATTAAATCCCATGAGGTCAATGTCTTTCACCAAGGAGATGTTTTTTCCGTTAATGCAGCTCTCTGATGCGGATCGCTTTGTGACCAGCAGCGGCGCTCTTCGAGTCAAAGCGGTGTTTTGGTTGTGGATTCCGGCAACATTTTCGCTGGTTCCAAGTGATCCAAGTGACTTGCAAGATTGGTAGTACGTGCCAGCCACATTTTTTACATCTTGTAGACTCTATTGTAGACTTACTGGGAAAGAATTGCATGCCTTGACACAGACTTTTCAGCTGGCTTGGCTTACCTGCAATCAGGATTTGTTGTTCCACTTCTACGTCTTGAAGGACTGCAAGCATCGGATTCCCAGTGCAGAAACTAGCACGAGAAGGATGCGAACATCACCACTAAGTCACTAAAGAAGCTTCAAATGGCCAGATATGCCATGAAAATCTCCACAATATTCCAAATTACAGATCATCTTCAAGTGAACAGATCCTGGTTCAACTCGATCTCTTGAGATCATTGGTCCAATTCCAGATTTGATCTACTCCATGGTGGCTACAGCATGGGAGCCTCAGCAGTTCACAGGACCCTTGTCCTGGATACTTTGAATCTGGCGCCCAAGACACTACCCTCAGGGTCACCCGGCAAGGAGTGATCTTCTTCCAAGCTATGGGGATGGGTTGAAATTGAGTACTCCAGATTTTTTTCACCAATCCAAGTTTGCATTTGCGGGCAATCAACCAGCCAAATTTGAAGCTTTCAGTATCAAAACCAATCCAAATCAGCTTCAAAATCCCGAAAATCCCCAACTCAAAGAGTTGCTCCTCTCATCTCCTCATTTGATAAAGGTGCTCAAGGGATCATGTTTCCCACTCCATTTTCTAAAGGTCCTGAAGAAAAATCAGTTTCGCACCCAGGCCTTGATGTACGCCTGGTGTTTGGCCGGTCCCAGCTGCATGGCCACTGCCAGCGCCACCACATGCGGCGCGGTGTCCGTGTGCCGTGACCCCAAGATGCAGCGGCCCTGCAAGCAGAGGAGAACAGAACTGGACCCCTGGCTGCGGCCGGGGTTGCTGACCCACAGCACGGCCAGAAGTTGGGAGGTGAGGGGAGGGACAGTGGAAGTGAGGGAGTGTTTTTGGATGGAAATGATGAATGGAAGCAGTGGAACTGAAGATACTGAAGATGCGGCAACCAACAACACTTGGACTTGACGGAAGAGTGTTTTATCGCTGAGCCAGTGTAAAGATGACGGTTCAATATTACTTATAGATTGATTGGTGGTGGATCAAACCACCTTGGCTCCTCCCATCCACAGGTGGCAGGCAAGATGAAACTGCAGGAGTTGATCCCCGGGCTGCTGATCGGTGCCGGAGAGGCGCCAGCTGGTTGGCCAATGGCCCAGTTCCCGAAGCTGGGGATCGGGCGCATCCTGGAGCTGCAGTTGCTGGACCGTCCCGAAGGGCCCGAAGGGCTGGAAGGGCCGGAAGGAGAGGCGGAAGCCGAGCCAACCGAAGAAGTTGAAGGCATTGAAGCTGTTGAACCTCGAGAAAATGGCGAGGTGCAAGTGGTCTTGATGGAATGGAAGGATGGAGAGTGGCTTCAAGGACAGGTTTTTTTGTCATGTTTTGACATGTTTTGACCACTTCGACTTTGGATGGTCATTGCATGTCATTGCCATTTGCCACAAAAGCATAACATCATAATAATACGTTCATTAATATCAAAACATGGGCTGCAAGTCAATCACGAACCGGATCAAGATCCACTTCCAGCCCTATTCAAAGCCAGTATCTTAGACCTCTCCTGAACCAGCCTCAACCCCCAAGTGAGCCCCCCTTTTCCGAGTTGCGAGGAGCTTCCTCCGGCGCTCCGACGTTGGACGCCCTGGTGGCCACGGCCCACGAATGGTGGGCAGCTGCCGGTCACGCGCCTGCGATGGCGCTGCTGCTGCCGAAGACTCTGCGGGAGGTGCCGTGCTGTACCCAGCTGGCGGTGCAGTTGGTGGCGCGGAGCTTTCAGAGCCTTGGGATGGTGAAGTTGGAAGTCTTTGGGAGGGAAATCGAGAGGTGACACATGACATGATGGTACTGATGTTGTGTGTGTTTTTTGTAATAAGTCATCATTAACTAAGTGTCCACTTCAAAATCCTCGAGGGTGTGTGCAGCTGCACATTGGCTGTTTGCCCCGAGGATGTCGTTGGCAGACTCCAGGAGATACGTTGGATATCACTGGCCCCACTGTGCAAGCTCCTGGCCCGACGATGTTGCGGAGCTGCCGCGCCCCTCGGCAGAGGCCGCTTCCAAGGCGCTATTGGAAGCATGCGAAGCTCATGAAAACGGAGAAAATCAGAGAGAGGCAAGGAATCCAAAGTGGGTTTGTCGTGATTTGTCCGCTTTCAATGGGGTGTCCCCAAGATGACAAGATGACCACCACAGTTGGGAAAATGATATTTTTGGGGCTGCCGCTATCTTTTCGACGAACTAAAATGAAAACAAATGGCCAGGATGAGATTGCAAAAACTTCAAGCAGCAAACCCAAACAGATGGGTATCATGATACTTAAATGGTGGATATGTTGGGGATTCTTTTCTGGTTTCTCTGGTATTTTTTTTGCGATAGATTTGATTTGCCGTAGCCACACCCCAAAACAATCCATTGAACATCCTGGGAAGCAGGTTTTGACCTGACACGTCTTGCGACTTACATTTCACTGCAGAATGTAAGGATCAGAAGACCTGTAAACAAAGAATGGAGCGTTGAATAGCATGTATGCTAAGGAAGTGGATAGATCAATAAATCATATCATCATTTGTTTATTAATTATATCCTATATGAAGTGTTTTGAACCCAACAAGAGCCCCATCCCTGGCAGGTGGCCACCCGTTTCGCCACGTGGTTTGCCACCTCCTGCAGTGCTCCTGGTCCATCACTGGCCGCCGTTCGTGCATGGCACCGCCCCGCCGTGCCGGCCATTCCCGCCGCCGCCGCGGTGCCGGTGCCGTGGTACGGCTGGCAGCCGGGTATTCCCGGGCAGCTGCTGCTGGTGCACGAGAGCGGTTGGGGAGCTGTGCCCGAAATCTTCAAGTCATATCTCTGCGCCAGGGAGGAGGCTCCCAAGGAGGTGGAGCCATTGGGGAGCTTGGTGACCTTGCAGTTTGCCAACATCTTGCCGCAGGATGAGGTGGGTGTCAAGGGTGTTGCAAGGAAAAGTGAATGGTATTCAATGCTATTCTGCTGGTGGGCAGCTACAAAGTGGCCGGATTTTTGCTTTTTTTTGGTTTAAATTCCATTAGTCAGAAAGCAAGAAATCCACCAACATGATTTGATTTCACAAACTCTTCCATAGAGGGAGGTTCCGGGTTTTCTGCAGCAAGAAAGTAACAGAACCCCATATTGTGCAGGTGCTGGCAGTGCCACACAGCTTTGAACTGGCTGACGTCCAGTGGCATTTAGTCGCCTTGATCTGCTTGGAACATCCTTTGGATCCAAACTCCTGTAGTTCTGTGACTTGCGGCCTGCAGTCCATGCCGCCACTGCGAAGAGTGGCGTTTCTCCATGGGCAAAATTCCAAGGAATGGCTGGTGGAGGAAGGAGCTTTGCTGGAATTGAGGACAGGACATCACATCAAGCAATGCTTCAATTGTGGTTCAGCTGGCCCAAAAAAAGTGGTGCTTCAATCATATGGTGTTTTCCTAAAAGTGGGATAGCCCAACACCATGGGTTTCAATACTGAGGGGTGTCGAAGTTTCGCTGATTTGGGGGGTACCCCAACTTCAGGAACCCCCCATAATCCCCGCATATCTCTCCTGCAGGAGGCGGAAATTGCCCACCACCGGGCCACCGCCCAACTCCTGGTGCTGCGTCCGCGACCTGTCACCGGAGCTGGTCATCTACATGCGGGGCGCGCCCCAGGGGCGCCAGCTGCCAGCGGCGGTCAGGGCGGATGGCATCCCTGGAGCTCCTGGAGATGCCAAGGTGTTGCAGGTGCGGATCGTAACCGAAAAGGACCGCGGGAGAAGGGCTGGGGAGGTGATTTTTGGGTGTTTGGAGGGGTACTTTTTGGGGGCTCAGGACTTTGTTGTTTGGGTGTTGGGGTATGTATTGAGTATTGAGGCACAATATTGGTCAGACTTCTCATTGCTTTGACCGCTCTGTGGACTTGGACATGCGTGGTATTGTAGATTGTGTGGTAGATTTTGTCCCACCAATTTCTGTATAGTTCAATGCAGTTCGACTCCCAAACTCTGTCCCTTGCACCGATTCCAGGCTCTCCAAAAGACCAGGGGAAACTTCGAAGGTGGCTCTGCAGTCTCCGCTTCAGCAGTCCTGAAACTTACAGCCACTTCCACCCTGGAAGATTTGAAGCAACGGATCCATCAATCGCTTCGCATTCCTCCGGAACGCCAGTTGTTGCTACAGCTCCCAGACGTGAGTCCCAGTGGATTCACCAGTTGGCTGGTGCCGGTTCGCTCCCCCTTGGCCAGTTTGTTGCCACATGCCCAGTTGAGGGGAACTGAGATGATTCCAACTGTGCTGCTGATGTTTCTATCCAATGATGCAGATCTGGAATCCTTGCCCTCCATGCTACAGTGGCCCATGGAACCTGTGGAAACTGAAGCAGGAGTACCAAGGCAGTTGCCGCCCATGATGCCGTTGTTGTGTACCTGGCAGACCAAGCAAGACCGTAGGCTTTTTCGTGGTTTACTTCCTTCCAAAAAAAGAGGGAATACTGTTCAACATCCAAAACCAGTTGGAATCGGGGAAACATCCAAGAAATCATATGAATGGCATCCCTGGGTCATCCTTGTAGTTTTGCAGGTAAATATTTCAACGCAGAAACCATGACCTACTGCGTCCTGGGTGTGTTGATGGTAGCCCCCGAGCACACCTTGCTGCAGCACCTGGTCTGGCTGCGGAAACGTATCGCGGTGGGTGGATTCGAAGTCAAGGGAGCCCTGGCGTGTTCTGCAAGCCTGGGGCCTGGGCAGGTGGGGGATGAAAGCGTCTGAAGAACTTGGTGTTTGGGCCGGGTTTTTTGGGGGTGAAACCATGATGAAACCATGAATTCTTCGGAGCAATTTCAAGTGAATTCCCCAGGATTTTCTGGTCCTGGATCGTGCTGGTTCTCCAAGTGGCGTTTTTGGTGCTTTTCGGATTCCATCCGACCAAACCCAAAACATGCTTCTCCGCTCCTGAAGGATGCTGCAATCTCTTCCAGCCGTTGGTTTCAGATGCTGCGGATGGATGTGCCCTTGATCCAACAGACCCTTGGGCAGATGTGACCCTCCAGGTACCCAATAAAGAGTGGGTGTAGCATGCAAGAACGTTGTGGGAAAAAACACATATTAACAGGTACTTCACTATCTTCATTAAACTTTCGGAGTCCAAGCGGATCAAAAGTGGGAGGTTTGGATCTTGATCTAGATATGGTGATTGCCATTTGGTTGGGAATGGAGAATGTGATGGAGTCTTGCTGCTGCCGTTTGTTTCCACTAGCGCTTTTAGGCCTCTTGTGGGGTTTGGAAGCTGCATCAACTTTGAAGAGGCAGTGAAGGGTTTTTTGTCATCAAATCAGGGCTGGGGTTATGTATCGAATCTTCTTTAACTCTCGCTACTGAGATTATCAACCCGCATTTGAAAGAGAGATATTGTTAGATCACTGTCAGGTGTGTGCAAAAAATACACCTTTGCCAGACGTTTCAGTTTTCACCAGGGAAGGGTTCTGGAGATGAAACTGCACATGACTATCGTACGGCCTAGCCCAACCATCAGCTTCCATCGATCTTCCATATTCAGAATTCCTTCAAACTGCAAATTGTCCCAACTTTGCCTCCATGCCCAGAAAATCCAGCCCCTTTTGAAAGATGGATTTTTGCCAACCGCTCAATTCTTGATCCACAGTTGTGCATGACCTCTCACACTTCCCGATGGCGCAGGCCGTATATGGCCGGCAGCAGCCCAGTGCTTCGCCTGTGCCGCCCGTGGAGCCTTCAGAGAAGCTTCTGGGGCTTCGGACGCAGCCTGGCGGCTAAAGCTTGGGGGGGTTCCAGTTTTGGAAAGCCACCAGTCATGGATAGAACAGTTGGAAGCCTGGAAATGATTATGGGATTATGGTATATAAACATAAATATAGAAATTGGGGGTTCTTGTATTGAATGTTGAAGGAGGGGCAACGTCATTTTTGGGACTTGCCAACTTACCGGGATGCACATCCAAGTGCGGTGTCCAAATGAAGAAAATTTCGTTGAGGCTGAGCTATCCTTTTGTTTTCCCAAACCCAAATTGCAGATCTTCCATTGGTTGAAGACATGGTGATCTGAAGATGCATATTATGTTATCATATGTTCTTCTTGGTCAGTGAACCCCACCAACCGCCCCAAGGCCGGTTGGATCTCCCTTGTCGATCCTTGTCGCAGGTTCGGCTGCTTAACCTTGGACAGTCAGCTGCGTGGGCACAGAGCTGCCTGGAACCAGCTGAAGAAGGTGGTGGTTGGCGAGTTTCTGGATGCGAAGATGTGTAAATATCAGGCCCAAAGGGTGGACAAAACTGGAGGGTGTGTCGGTCTGGAAGTCTTTGGGGATTTCATGATCTGTTAGTAAGTATTGAAAGGGGGAAATGCACTGATGAGATGGGAGATTCTTCTATATTCTTCTCATTTCCAAGCTATTGCCATTGGATCTAGATGGCAAATGGCCTGAACATTTGGGGGATTTTCAGCATCACTGAGTTGGTGCCCCTTTACATATAATTCTTGCATTTGCTGTTGTGACAACATCTTGCCGGCATGACCTCCATGCTCCAACTAAACCCCGTGGTATTGATTTCAGATACTTGATACTAGCCGTTCAGACAAGAGCTCAAAATCGATCAAAGACCGAATCGGAAAGAGCTGCTATGTCCTTGAAAGAGAAAATTGAGCACCTGACGAACTTCGAAGAGAGAACATACCTTGCTGCGATTGCGCCCGGCTGCTCGATTGATGAGGCGAGACAGGCTCTCCATTATATTGAATATAATGGAGAGCCTGTCTCGCCTCATCAATCGAGCAGCCGGGCGCAATCGCAGCGGTAAAGTGGAAATGGAAGCCGCCGAGGGTACGGTATGGATGAGCAGCCAATATGAACTCCCTTCTGCATTCCACTCTGTTTTAACTGCCCTGACAACGGCAGATGAGACAAAGTCTACCTGAATTCCTTTCATGGGCTCCGAGGATTTTTCCAACTGCGACAAGATTGTTGTCAGCTTTCCTGGGGCGTACGGAGTCGCCTGGGTCTTCTTGACGCGGAGCAAAAAATCGCAGTTAGCAACTTCTTGCGTGTTTTTGCCTGATGAAAAGGCAGATGGCTATGGAGAACATGTCTACGTTCCCACTGCGTGCATCTTGCCTGGTGAAGAGGCATATAGCTCCAGGAACAACGTCTATATTCCCATTCCCATTCTTGACTCTGCCAGTGCAGATAAAGAAGCAGATGGCCGTGGGAAACATGGGCAACATGTCAACAACAAACACTTTTTTCTCCATATGCACATGGACAAAGAACAGTTGTTTTAAGTGGCCTTTTCAGAAGGGAGTCTTTCTATCCTTCCAATGGTTCCGAGGATTTCGCATTGTGCCTCACTAACACCTCGGAAAGCGGTCGCTCGCCGATGCTTCTGCTTCGACCTGTACGACGGCGAGCAGATGGAATTTGGATGCAAGTGGTACCAGCTATGGATGGAGAACACCTTCCGGGCCAAGAGAACAGGCAAGGAGTTGATCGTGGTGACGAAGGGAGATGGTACCCTTGGGAACTCGCAGAAAGGTGAAGTTCGCTTCTTGGAGAAGCATGGGTTCCCATTCACAAGAATGAACATCAGTGACTTTGCGAAGTCCTTTGCTGACAAGTATTACCACGTGAGGGACGAAGACCGACAATTGCTACGTGAGATAGCAGGCTCGTGAACGGAATCATCATGTTTCCTAAAACACCAACAAACTGTTTGTTTGCACTGATTCCAATATGAAGAAAGAGAATATGTTGCAGCCCGATTTGGAACGAGTGCAGAATGCAATGTCAAACTTCTTATGATTCGGAATGTTGGACAGTCAGCCCAAAGGGTCACGATTGCCGACGAATCCTGCCGATCTGGGTACCTGAGGTATCTGTAGATCTTTTAGGAGCACCTGAGCTCTCGGGTCTCGCTTCAAATCTGATCGGGACAGAATCGCTGCCCAATCATGCAGCTCTAGCCAGGCGTCAAACTCTGTGGAATCCACCGTTGTGCTATCTCGCACCTGATCTGCTGATATCTGCTGCATCTATTCCCCATGTTTTTGTAGCCTTTGTTTATCGCTGTTTATCGCTGGAGGACGGCAGCATTGTGGTCTTCCAACTGTCGGACGGCTTCGGCGAGGAAGACGCAAGACACCTCTGCGCCAAGTTTGCAGCGGAGCCTAGCGCTGAGACGGCCATTTGCGCCGTGGCTGGTGGTCCGGGATTGAAAGTAAGATCTGCTGGGGAAACAGAGGTTGCATTCTTGATTCGTTTGGAGGGGATTGAGTGAAGGTTAAGAAGTGTTCGTGCTTGGACATTGTCCACCATCTCTAAGAAGAGGCTCTGCAGAGGTATCATAAATCATGCTTTTGACCCACAACTGAAGATGCTATTTTGCGCAAGCTGGATAGGTCTTGTGTGCTCCCACGCTTTACACATCCTCAATTGGGAAATGCCTGCGATTGCCGAGGCAAAGGAAAGTTGGCTCGCTACCAGCCCCTGGAGTTCTACATCTTGCAAGCTCCAACCCTTGACCCAACCACATCCAACCAGCTGGCCATGTGCACCGTGTGGTGGGCACAGGCCCCCAATCTGCACAGCATCTCCCTGGAGGCGCCTGCCATCCCCTTGGATTTCTTGGCTGCCTTGGACCATTGGTCGCTGCCGCGCTGTGCCGAGATGCAACTGGTGCACTTTGGAGCTGAGGGGGTGCCACTGTCCACGGCTTGGAGGCCCGGCTTGGCCAATGAGGTGTGCTGGCTGGAGCCGGTGGTTGAGAAGGCCATTGAAACCATGGAGGTGGAGGAAGTTGCGGAACGGGTGGAAGGTGAGGTGGAGAATTCCGTGTGGCTCAGGGCACGCAGAAAACGTTGGGCGGATGAAACGGACACCAGTGAGGAAGAGAGTGAAGAGAAAGTCCCTTGGCAAGTAGGTGCCCAGGAGTTTCCGTTATTTCATTGCTTTGCAACAAGTCAGCTTGCCATTTGCAACATCATTTGCTGCAACAAGATTTGCGAGAAATGCTCTCCAAGGTTTAAAGTTGAAACCCGATCTGTCAAGTTTCCACAGTTTTCCAGGGGTGGGACCCGTAGATTTTCGATCAGACATTTGTTTCAGATGCATTGCATCTATGGCAGCTGAGCTGTTTGCGCTCTCAACTTTGTGTGATGAACTCAGGTGGATGCTGCTTTCAACGTTCAACTTCAAAGCCCAGGCCACACACTTTCATCGGAAACGGATATGCTGATGTTTTATGCATTATCAGAACTCCCTATTGAACACCACGTTCGAAAACGTCTATTGCTGGGCTGCATTTTTAGGATTCGAACAGGTATCGCTAGTGGAAGTCCTTTTGCATACCTGAAATCTCTCCTGATGGTTGGATATGTGCAATTTTCCCTGTTGGTTGCATTTCCAGCATCATTCCATTTTTCCACATCATTATCCCCCTGAGTCTTGGGCCTAAATCCCGAGTTGTCGACCATGGATACTTGAGTTCAACATAAAATGAATCCACATGACCAATTTCTGTGGATCCAGTGGCTGCCCCATCTTTGAGTCCCAGGTGGCAGCCCCCAGAGATCCAGCGCCAGCGACGCGCCCAGCCTTCGCGGCGGCGCAGCCGCGTCGCCGGCAGCGGCGCCGCTGGCGGCGCCGGGGGCGCAGCTGGAGCGTACCGAGAGTCCTCAGCTGCGCCTGGAGTTTCTGGTGGAGGCTGAGGGTTTTGGACCTTGAGGGGTTCATGTATTATGTCACAACATGGCTGAACAAATGCTGACACCAAATAATGCCAGTTTTTTTCGAGGATGAACATCTGGCAACTTTTCTATTTGCTGGCTGATTTTGGTGTTCAAAAGGGTAACGGTGGTCTGATCTGTCGGTATTTAAGTTAGTTTAAGTCGAAGGGGACTCAAATTTGCAAGGATTCCCTGGTGATGTTCGTAAAGGGGCCTTGTTCAAACTCCTACATCCAGTAGTGAAATATGGTTGATTGATGTTGATTGGCTATTGGCATTTTGGCATCCCAAGAATCTGGACCCACCTGGAAAAGGAGCGCTGCCAACAATTGAGTATGTTGAGTGGCATTGCAAAGGTGGTATTAAGTGGCAAAAACCTATCGAAGCCGGCCGGATTTCATTCGATTCCATGAGTCTATGAAGCTTTTCTGAAAGATTTTTGAAGCAGGTTAGTTTTCCTGTTTAAACATGCTCTTCACGACCTAAACTGGGACCATCGCTCTGAGCCACTGGTTGATGTGATTGCCTCTGTCATCTTCAGGATGCGCGGAGTTCCAGTGGAGATGCTGGCGACAAGAAGGATGTGCAGCAGAGTGCCTTGGATGACCCCCAGAATCTGGGTACAAAGGGGTTAAACTTAGCGGAATGAAAGGCCAAACATCGTCAGTTTCTATCCTTGTCGGAATCATTTACCATCACTTAACTATCAATGGTTGGAGCAACTCTGATTCTTAAAAAGAGGGACACATTTTGTTTCTTTGGGACATGTTCACCTTTTGCAAAGTTGATATTAGTGTCAAGCAGAGCACTGTGGTTTGGATCAGAACTGAAAGCTGCAGAACTGAAAACCACAAGATCTAAGGTCAGAAAGAAGAACGTCAGCAGGAGCCTTCTGTACCACGCGGCCGCACCATGGTCTTGGCCCGAAGCGATGAGGGTCGTGCTGCCGAATGTCCCCAGCTGCGCAGACAAGGGATTTGTTTCGAAGGTTTGTCTTGCAGCCACCTGCATCCAGCTGGTTCCCAGTTGGTGCGCCCCGAAGCCTGTCCCTTCAACAGCGAGCTCCGTGACCGCTGTCCGCTGCGGAACCTCTGTGCCTTCAGCCACGGCTCCGCGGAGCAGCGGCGGCCGCCCATCTTCCGCGCCAAGGCCGAGGCCGCCCACAGCGCCTCCTCCGAGGCACCGGAGCCCCTGGGGCGCTGCGTGGCGCCCTTCGCGGCGAGCGACGCGGCGGCCAACGTGGTGCGGCGGTCCCTGCGCAGCGCCACCGGGGAGGTGGTGGCGTTGTTGGCCGAGGCCAGGGCCCTGGGGCTGATGGAAGAGGTCTGTGCTGCTGAGCGAAGGCTGCTGAATGCCCTGGCGGCCACACCCAGTGCTGGGCCCGGGCCACCACCCAGGAGCAGGGCTATGAGTCGCGCATCTTCCTATGATTCCTTCTTTGATGGAGATGTGGCCAAGTTTGTGCTAGCATCAACACCAGGAGATACACAACCAAGTACTCCCAGGTCCTCACTCACTCCCACTGGTTGGCCAAATGATCGATATGCCAGGTATGCACTTCCAGATTGGTTAGCTGAGGAACAGACCATGAACATCCACAACCAGCTGAACCTGGATGTCTTTCCTGGCACTGCAGATAGTCAGTTTGGAGTCTTTGAAGAGAAGCAGAGGGATGACCTGCAGATGCCAGCCACCTGGCACGATGCTCCCCTGGGTGCCCCGGTGCCATCCATGCCATCCACCCTGGTGCTACACCGTGCCGTGCCACGCAAGCGAAGCGCCAATAGGTCACCGGAGGAGGTCGCGGTCTGGGCCGATGAGGCACAGGAATTGAGACCAGTGGCATCCACAGCGTCTGCCAGCAGCATCTCCAGACACAAGTGGCAGCAGAATGCGATCCCACCCGGCATAGGTGAGGCATCTCATTGTAAGGTTGAAGTCTGGTTGGTGGTTGGTGAAGATGTTTTTTGCAGGGAGGGTTTGTGATCTACAATGTTGCCTTATGTTGCCCTGCAGGTCTCATGTGGCACAGCAGCCCTTTCGGTATTTCACGCACTCCCAACATCCACACACCAGCCAGTCACCGCTCACCCGCTCGATCACCCACCTCATTCAGTGCCTGGGTTCAGTCCAAACGCGTTTTTTGTGGTCATTTAGATATAAGCTCTTGGGAAGATGATCAAAGTTGGAAGAAGTTTGTTGCATTTTGTTGTTAGTTTCGATCTCATTTTTATCTTGACGATCCCCTAGTGGCTGATGTGTTGAGGTCGGATTTGGATTGTGTGGGAGGAGTTCGTTAATTTATTACGAAAGCTTGCCGGTAGGCATAGGCTGAAGTGATGTTTGCGAACGAAGTGAGATAAGGGGGTGTGGGGGTGAGATCGCGCCTACAGGATGCAAAACGGCGCAAATAGNTGCCGGTAGGCATAGGCTGAAGTGATGTTTGCGAACGAAGTGAGATAAGGGGGTGTGGGGGTGAGATCGCGCCTACAGGATGCAAAACGGCGCAAATAGGTGGTGAACTGCGTGTCCAGGAGGAGC
>BGPT01001516.1:103300-122594 GCA_003297045.1 Symbiodinium sp. clade C Y103
ATGGAAAAAGTAGATACACAGCCTCCAAAGACAGAAACAAGTGGCTCTCTCTAAAAAGAAATAACTACAGTAGCAGTAGCAAGTTATTGAGTTCCTTTCACAGCTACAAATGTATCGGCTGTAGTGAATTGCCGAATCGGCCGAATCTGTAGAATTGCGTAGATCTCGGAACTGTTCACGCAGAAGCTGAAAAGGGAAGTCAACTGAAATCAAAACAGAGTTGTTCTGACTTTGAAGAGAATTATTTTCTGCTTCCAATTTGTTTTGAATGCTGCCCAGTTACATTTGAGTGTGTTGCGCCAACAACAACAACAACAACAACAACAACAACAACAACAACAACAACAACAACCAGAACAAAAGCAAGAACAACGAGAACAACAAGAACAAGAAGAAAAACAAGAAAACAAGAAAACAAGAAAAACAAGACTAAGAACAAGAATAAGAACAAGNAAGAACAAGAAGAAAAACAAGAAAACAAGAAAACAAGAAAAACAAGACTAAGAACAAGAATAAGAACAAGAACAAGAACAACAACAACAACAACAACAAGAACAAGAGGGATAGCGTTACAGACATTATTTAAAACACACAGCCCTGACTCTCCATTTTTTGTACAAAAATCCTTCAACCTGACTCCCCATTTTTTTCAAAANGAGGGATAGCGTTACAGACATTATTTAAAACACACAGCCCTGACTCTCCATTTTTTGTACAAAAATCCTTCAACCTGACTCCCCATTTTTTTCAAAAATTCTGGGAGTCAGGTTTCCCTCAATTCTTCTCTTTCAAGCTTCAGAAAGCCAACCTGTAAACAACAACAAGAACAACAACAACAACAACAACAAGAACAAGAGGGATAGCCTCACGCACACTATTTAAAACACACCGTCCTGACTCTTCATTTTTCTTACAAAANTACACAATTATTCCTATGATAATTTTACAACCTCATTTTAATTATACACCCTTATCACTATCTACCATTTATACACCACTTTTTTTTATGTTTGATGGTCCGGACCCGAATTGGAGGATGAGGGTGCCAATGCGTCCAGGCCANGGTGACTTCGGGACGGTTGGAGAAAATGTTCAGCGTTGTAAACCATGGGCTTCTACCATCAAACATATAAAAAAGTGGTGTATAAATGGTAGATAGTGATAAGGGTGTATACTTAAAATGAGGTTGTAAAATTATCATAGGAATAATTGTGTATATTTTTTGAAGCTTGAANTGATAAGGGTGTATACTTAAAATGAGGTTGTAAAATTATCATAGGAATAATTGTGTATATTTTTTGAAGCTTGAAAAAGAAGAATTGAGGGAAACCTGAGTCCCAGGATTTTTTTAAAAACATGGGGAGTCAGGTTGAGGGATTTTTGTAAGAAAAATNTTTTTTGAAGCTTGAAAAAGAAGAATTGAGGGAAACCTGAGTCCCAGGATTTTTTTAAAAACATGGGGAGTCAGGTTGAGGGATTTTTGTAAGAAAAATAGAGAGTCAGGGCTGTGTTGTTTGCTTTTTCGCATCTTGCCGCAGGAAGAAACATTTTTGGCAGCACCGATGTGCAAAGCACAGGGATGGCTGCTCTAGCGAAATCAACCATTGCCGGACTCCAGTCCACTGCGACCGCAAAAAACCCAGGCTTTCGTTCTCCTCTTCTCAGGTTTCACCCCAAATGGTAGCACTGATTTCTTCGTCTTGTCTTTCTGGATGCCACCCGTGGTCTTTGGGCTTTGGACGTGGCGTGACTCAGGCGGCTATTGCTCGCCGATTCCGGGTTTCTCCTCAGGCGTGGCTTCGCCCAACCAACGACGCTCGGGCTACTCTTCGCCGTCCACAATGAGTGGCACGGCCTTTTTTGCTGGAGCCGCTACTCAGAGCGGTGTCTTGGAATGGATGATTCCCCCAACCAGCAGGGGGAGGGAGGTAGTGATCTCCCCCACCAACAAAGTCAAAGGGAAGCGTTTCAAGGAACTCTCACTCTCTTGGAATGGCTGGAAGCTAATTATTTTGGTGTGATTTATTCTGATGGAACGTCTGCTTTGTTTGGGAAAATCTCGGCGTGGAAAGTTTAGGCGCAGATCCATTGTTTGTTTTGGCAGCTAAGCTTTGAGAATCCCTTGATGCGGAAATCCGTCATGACACATGAAGGAGATTGGTGGACATCCACTTGTGAAACAAGGAATATGAACAAGAACCATTCCAGAAATTCATAATAGGGATGATAATGTCAAGGTCATTCAAGGTCCAATTAATCTACAGAATTTGTCTAGATCATGGAGCAGCTCTTTACATTGTTGGGCATTGGGCCATCAACTACTGTGAATCTCTCAAGGTTTGATGCGTCGCTTGATGTCGTTGCGTGAAGCACGTGGTGAAGAGCAGGAAGAAGAAAGCGATGATCGGTCCAGTGAAGAACGCTCTGAGGCATGGGACATAATAGCCAGGATCCATTCTTTGATGGGGAAACCGTTGAAAATGCATGAAAATGCATGATGTTTCTTACTGTGGCATGAAAGTGTATGAAATTATAACAGTTGAGTTACCCAAGCCCTGGTCATTTTGAGTTCATGGATCCTCGGAAGAATATTGATCTGTTAGCAAACCAAAGGAACCAGCTGATTCTCATTTTCCTACGGGCGCCCGGGCCCCTGCACTTGGCACAGAATCATCCCATTGTTTAAGGAGATGTTTAGTGAGCCTGACTCAAGGGCCAAAGGTACATTTTCCGGTGATCCTGGCCCCAAAAACATTTTCTTTACCTCCTGATTCCTTTTCCATAATAAGAAAAAACAACAACTCTAACTGAACATGGTGTCAAACCCTTTGTGTTTTGTCCATTTTAGAAATCTCCCAAATGATCAAAAAAAACAGCAAACAATCTCCAAAAATCTCTGAGCTGATCACAGTGACAGTGACAGGATGAGGGTGAACCCCCAGATCTCTTGGAGCTGCTGTTGAAACATGCCGAGAAGGTGGCTCCCAGCTGTCGCGAGCCGCGACTGTTGTCCTTGGACCTGCGTCCCACGGTGCCGGTGTCGCAGCGGGGGCTGCTGCCGTGTCACTCGGTGCCCTTTCTGAATGCCTTGGTGCAGACCTTGTTGGCCTCATCCCTGATGCCCCTGCTGGCGCAGGTGTGGTCGAGTTTTTTTCGAAAGGACATCAGTTTCTGACTTTCAGATACTTTCAGTGCATAGTCAAAAACATATGAACTTTCAGCCATGAACAGAAGCAAACATCTATCGTGTGGTCATGAAGTGAATATCGATCATGAACAAGACTAACAAGACAATACATCAACTACATCAACTGTTTTTTCTTTAGCAAACAATACAAGTAACAGTAAACATCTATCATATCGTTTCGCCATCAAGCCCCCATCATCAACTACATAAGGATCCCAAATCATATCAAACACCATGACTTAACCACTACTATTCTTCAGAAGATCCATCTTCAAAACATCAACCTCCGAAGAACCCTATCATCATTTTTACCCATCCCCTCTCTCCATATCTCCAGGTGTCTCCCCGGCAGCAACGCCCGGCCTACAGCTGTTTCATGCAGCTGGCGCTGGAGCTCTCAGGCGCTTCCCGCTGGGCGGACGCAGGGCTGTTGCTGGAGCCGCTGCTGCGGCGCTTCGAACGGGGCAAGGCGGTGCAGGAGGCGCCGGCCTTCCCGGGGCCCTGGAAGGTGCCGGGCCTCTCCGATATGTAGCTTGGATGGGGAGTTTGGAAAATGCATGGTTTTTGTATGGTTTTGTGCTGTGATTGCATGGGGATTCTAGACTGGTTGGGTAGTCTGAAGGGGGAACTGTATCCCTCTCATGGGCCCCATCAGAGTGTTCTTTGGGCAATCCTCACCTTGAACAGTTTTGTTTAACCCCTAATATTTTTTCCAGATCCAACTGAGGTTTTCCTGCTTCCTTCATTTCTTGCTGGGTCAACTGCATGATGAATGCAAGTGGCCTTCCACCCTGAGTATCAGTTCCAGCCAGCATGAGGATTCACCGCTGATGCGCATCTTCGGTGGTTTGATCCGCCTGAACTCTCGGACTTCCAAAGCGCCCAGGCGGGTGGATCGAGCCCCGGAGACTTCGGCCTTTCTGCTGTTGCACCTGGATCTCACTGAGTCAGGTTGGGGGCTGTGGATGTCAATGAACTTTAGGGAGGCAACTCCTCGAAAAGAAACACAACTCCATATTTGAGCTTTTAGTATCCATCGCACATCAATCCGTATATCCCATGAATCATCCGAATCTCATCCAAAAAATCTCATCATCGCATAACTACTATCATCAATCCAAAGCTCAAAGGTCCCATCATGTCCCATCCAAAATATATCCTAATAACATGATGCCATACATCATCTTTCCCATCATTCCCAGGTATTCATATCCATACAGCCATGAAGATACAAAAAAACTTCAATAGATATTGACACTGTATATGATCATATATGATCTGTATGATCACAAAATATATTCAACATCCAGACGATGGACATATTCTCAATAGGTTTGGACATCTCCGATAATATTCGCAGTTTTTTTGGATATGATAAAACTGACATAAGCCATCCAAACCTTCCCCATCTTCCAGGTGGCAGTTCCTCTGTGGAACTCGAGCTCCAGCAGCTCTTACTGCGCTACGACGCGCGCTTTCTGCGGCTGCCGCCCTTTCTGCTGCTGCACCTGGAGCGCTTCCGCACGGGCGCCGATGGGCTGCCGGACCGGGTGAGCAAGAAGTGTCGGATGGATCTGAGGCTGGAGCTCGAGGAGGTTGGAGCTGGGGGGAGCTTGATGATTCCTGGGCCTTGGGAGTTGGAGAGTAGAAGAATTTAGAGAATTTTGGGAGATTCAGGAGACCATGGCTCTGAGATGCTACTTCCACATTAAATCATATTAAACATGTCTAGTTTTTTGCGGTCATGTTGATCCCATTCACCCACCAACCACCCTCCTTCCCATTGTATTCTTTTATGATTTCATCTATTGTTTCAGCCCAATTGTTCAAGAAATCACCCAACAGCAACAAATGCCATTTCCCACAACCAAGTATATATTTCACCACTCTTCACCATATGCTCCCGCCACTTTCCTTGAGTTTCCCAGTTTTCCCGTGACAGGCCAGTAGCTACACCTTGCGCTCCGTTCCCTACCAACTCCGTGGTGCCATGTGTCACTACGGCGAGGTCCCCGAGGGTGGCGCCTATAAGGCCTTGATCACCGAGGCCGCGGGGCCCGGCGGCGGCGGTCTGCGGTGGCACGTGCTGGACGACGTGACGGTGCGGTGCAAGAGCCAGGAGGAGATGCAGGAGATGTTGGAAGCCGAAGGCCCGGTTGGGATGGGTGGGGTTTGGGGAGAAGAATGTTGAAAATGGGATGCATTTTTTCTCCCAATTTTGGGTGGAGATTTCAAAGACCTATTTGATGGCCAGAAAATATAGACATAAATGAAATCCAGGGGGGAAATAACCGCTTTGAGGGGTGAAAAGGTGGGTTCCCCAAGAAACTTAGGGAAATTGCTGACCTTGAATATAACCCATTTAAATCCAGTTAATCTAGCAAAGGAAAAAAAGAACATTTAATTCGATGATTTACCTCTTGAACATGGTCATTTGCAACGGAAACCTGACAAAATCATCAGAGATGACCAGAGATTTCCACCATTTTATCTTGAAATTTCAAGGGTTTTCCCAGTTTTTTCGTCAGCCTCAGCCCAACTTGCTGAGTCCTGTCAGGTCATCATGTGTGTTTTCTGATGTACCACCGCCTGGATACCAAGACCGTGAACCTACGGCCCCACGCGGCTCGGCCAAGAGCGGAAGGTGGGGGGGTAGGAACCTCCTACAAGTGCAACTTATCTTGACTGTTCTTCGATTTATCTTGATTTATAATATCATGATTTACCATGATTTACCATGATTGATCATGATTTATCCATATCCACCATATTCCACCATGGTTTGTAGATTGTTGGTTTGTTGTTCAGTACCAAGCAGTTGACATCGCTGAGGCAGCCCTATCGTAGGGGGGCATTGACTTGGCGACTTCATGGTGGAACCAATGAGTTCTACAGCTAAGCTCGACCTGATATTTCTTGCAATTTCTTGCATTCATACCTCCAGACATGCTTTTATTTTGGAAAATGTGTCACGTGCCATTGGTTTTTGGATGTCAGGAAAAATCGGTTTGGAAACTCCGTGCGAAATGCAAGGGATCATCTGGTCATGTACATAGAACATCACTCTGAACAACAGCTGTTTCTGCTTTCAAAAACAATGGTGCATTGGAGGCACCTGGGCCAAACGAGTCAGAACCGGTCAGAACCCGTATTGGTGGCTTTAAGTTTCGGCGCGCATTGTCAAAGATCCAAGATGCCTTGAGATAGGGCTTGTGCATCATCTTTGAGAGGCCCACTTTAGATTTGAGGCACAAGCCCGAATCTGCTGTGGCAGCAAAGATCCGCCAGATGTCAAGCCAGGTACATTAGGCACATTAGGTAAATAACCAGGCAAATTAGTAACTATAGTAGTCTGTAGTGATTGGAGGGCCTACAGGCTGTAAACATCTGTAACCCCAGTGCCAGATTCTCAACGAGATTATGTTTCCACCTGCCCTTCCCCCTGTCCCAATTGTCCCACACTGAGCCAACTGACCCCGACGCCATGTTCAAACAGCCTAGCCAGCTTAGGCTGTTTCCAGCTTTAGAACCATCTGAAGAAATGTCTTAGCCATGCTTTGGCAAAGCACGGGGAGATGTGTCTCCAAACTGCTTTCTGAGCTTTACCCAAGTATTGATCATGATATCTCCATTTTGGAAAGCGCCATTTTGGATACAAAACCATCACTGATGCACCGTGGGCACGCAGCAAAAGACATGTTTAGTTCCACCTTGTTGACCAGTCACACAGCTGTGATGTGGCGCAATGGCCGGTTGCGTGCCCTTTTAAGAGTGCTTGGCTCAGTCACCCTTTGGGACCGCTCTTTCAGTGGGCTTAGTAGGATTTGCTGCTGCCGATATTCAAGGGTTTCCAAGGTGCGCCCCAGAGTTCCGCGAGTGGGGTACCCAGTGGCCGGGACTGCATTGTGCCATTCTTGGGATAGGCGCACCCTTGGATACTCTCCAACCTTGCGGAAAATGGGATGTTTGTTGTGCTGAAGACATGGGGATGCCCCAAACACAGACTTTTCTACAAAAAAACATCATCACCATGGTGAATTCTTGGAGATTCCCAGCTTGCCCCATGCCTGACACAATTGCTGCTGGCCTCTCCAGTTGCCCGGAACTCAACTTGGCTCCAGAGCTCTTCAGAGGCAGGGATTGTCAGTTGGGATGGTTCACTGCATGCAACATAAGTTGGGAACATTTGAACATTGGAAGCAATGTGGCTTGTATCCGCCGTTTCAAACACATGTTTTTGGTTTGCGAGATATCACGCTTGACAGGTTGACCCTTTCTCGCAACAAATTCACTTTCTTCGGAATTCAACTTTGAACCATGCAGAGGGCCTCAAACCAAGGCAATGATACATGGACAGAGTCCAATCTCAGACCGAATTGAAGAATGATTTCAGCCGACATTTTTTAAAAATGTCGGATCATGTTGGGTCCCAACTTAGAAGACAAGACTTCGTTTCACAATCCCTCTTTATCCCCTTTTTATCCCTTTTTGTTCACATCAAAACGGATGGGATCTATGGATGTTCGTGGATGTTCATCCCCCTAAGTACCGATATTGTTTGGGTTTTTTAAGGGTTCTAAGCCATCACCAAAGACCGAAATTTCTGGGTCGCCACACCTGACACCCTCCACGGGGCCAGGCGGGAAGCCTTGGAGCTTGCGACGCAACGGCGCTGCTTCAGTGAGGTGAAGCCAAAGGCGAAGCGCCCCTTGCGACCCAAGGCCTGATCGAGTCATATGTTTTCCGATTTTTCCACATGAAAGTGATGAACATTGCCATAGATTTAGGGGTGAAACTTGACATCTTTTGGAGAAAATCAGTTGGGATTAGAAAAAAAGATGTTTGGATTTTCTTTGGTATCTTTCTCAGCTGCTTCTTGGGGTTCGGTCAAGTGATGTCCTGGATGCACCTGTGAAACCTGGCGATTTGGGCCTGGTTCAAAACTTCAAGACCCGCCGCCCAAAAAAAGTTTCTCACAAAGAAATACAGTACTCCATTTGGATTTTCTGATGAACAATGACATGAAGTAGTGACTATCCGATTCTCCACATGATCTAGCTGTTGTATCCCCACTGATATCCCATTTCAATCCTTTTTTTGGGTGAAATATGGAGAAATCCCATGAAACTATCTCATTTCCAAGAAAATAAGGAGGGAATTTCTCCACGTTTGCGGCTCGGCCACTCAAAGCCCAGGAGGAGCTTCTGAGGGACGCTGCGCACCACGACGTGCCTGTGCGGCGCAGGGCCGTGAAGGATCTGGGGAAGTACCGGGACGATCCACAGGCCATTGAGGCGATCGCCAAGGCCCGGGGCCCAATTTGATGGAAATCGGATGAAAAATTGTAGATTTCAACCATGCCAGGCGATTTTTTGGGAGTTGAACTTGAAGCCTCTGGTTTTTTGGGGGATATGTTATGTAGGGAGTTCAACCAGCTGTCAAAACTGCAGAATTCTGAGCACTTCCGGGTCACTTGCAGCCAAGCGACACAGGCCCTGGGAGACGAGGATGTGGCGGTGCCTCAGCAAAAAGTAGATTGGAAGTTTGGCCGCCGCATGTGGGTATTTTGTAAATGTTTTAAGCAACCAAATTGTGGGAACGCGGCCAACATCAGCTCCTGTGTAGCGGCGAAGAAGAAGAAGAAGAAGAAGAAGAAGGAGAAGTGTGTGATATCATGAATTTTGGGATGACCATTCCAGTTAGTGTAGAATGCAATCTGTTCATACTAATGATACACATGCTGGCAAGTGAGTTCAAAGTGACATTGCCGTGTGATACGTATTCAGGACGTAAGCAGGGTGATCATGTGGGTATGGGATGCTTGAGGGTTGATCCATCTATTTATGGGGTGGATCTTTTTGTGATAAACTGGACCTTTGAAAGTCGAAAATCAAGTTCTATGAATTTACTGTAAAGTATGGGCATCTATCCTATCCCAAATCTATCCCAAATCTATCCCATCTATCTTGTCTATCCTGTCTATATGCCCTATCTGTCCTATCTGTCCTATCTGTCCTATCCTGTCTACCCACCCTTTTAAGGTGCTTGAGGCCCTTGTGACCTGGAAACCAGGAAAACTTGTGTGGCTCACCCTCTCTCTATCCTATCTATCCTGTCTATCCTACTGTATCTATCCTTTCTATCCTCCCATCTGTCCCATCCCCATCTATCCTGTCTCCTACTTGTCCTACTCCACCTGTCCTCCTATCTTGTGCCCAACCTACCATTTTATCTATAAGAGGTGAAAAAACAGGGAAGAGCAACTTGGATGATGGTTCTTGAAAGTGACTTGTCTTGTCCACTCACACCAAGCCACCCCCAAAAAGCCGCAGGTCATGCTTTTGATCAATTCATTTTGGCCCAGATAATAGACAGCCCTCAGGTATGGAGGTTCTTGCTTCTCAATGTAAGGATCCGGATCGCGATTTTTTTTTGCTTGCTGCCTTGTTTCCCAGCCTGTCTCCCTTCATTGTCGCTTCCTTTGCTGCCCTTGTTGCCTTCTCTCCTAGCCGTGTCTCCCGCCGTTGTTTCCCCAGCCTTGTCCCCTGCGTGTGGAAGGAGATGGGATGCGTCTCAGCCACATTTGCTAGACAGGAAAGCCACAAGCCACCCGCATGGCCGTTGAAGGTGTTTTGCGTGTCTCTGGCTGCCTCCAAGCTTCGTCATCCCCACCTTGTATCCATCCCTGTTGGTGCCCGCGCCACTCCTGCTGCTGCTGCTGCTTGTGCAAACCTTTTCCAGTGTAATGATGTCAAGGGAAACAGCAGGAAACACAAGCAAGACAGCACCAGAGGAGAAGCCCTTCCCTGCGCGTGCTCGTTGTGTCCTTCCCTGTTTTTTTTTGAATGGTTTAAAGGGAAAAGACACAGAAAATTAGAGGTTCATGGGAAATGCATGGTTTCCCGCAGGTTTTCCCTCAACCAATGCAGCGATGTTTGTGTTCGCGTGAGTATCTGCCATTGGTGCGTTCTGCTATTCCTGCTGCCACTCCTACCTGTCCAAACTTTTCCAGTCTAGTGATGCACAGGGCATCTGACCAAAGAAGCAGCGATGTCGGGCCTCCAAGTTCCTCTCAGCCACGGGAGTCAACAAGCTGTTCAGAAGCAACGTTCAGGCTCTCCGTCTCAGTATCAAGAAGGCAACGCCACACACACAGGGCAACAGGTCCTCTTGCATGGCCTTTGTCCTCAGTGCGACTCTGTGCCACTGGGAAATCTCGTCAGTGTCCTCTTGCCGCGATCTGCCTCGATCCCGTTCAACGTGCATGCCAACCCCCCTAGTTGAGAGTGCTGTGGATGTCTCTGGCTGTCTCTACGCGCTCTACCTTCGTGCTCACAGGGTATAAACCATTGCCTGCAATCCCACGACTCCGGCTATCACTGCTGCTTGTGCAAACATCTCATCAACAGTGCAATTTCAGCCACGCTGGTGAGAAGAAGGCAACTAACGCCTCGGCGCAGTAAACTGCGCGTTTTCTCCTTGCAGATGTAACCCTGCACTCGCGACCCCTGCTCACGCCTCTTGAGTTTCAGCGATATGAAGGAGAGGCGAGAAAATACACAAGAAAGTAGTGCTAGTGGTGTGACAAGAGAAGCAACGTTCAGGTTCTACGCCACACATTGCATTGCAGTATCTCCGGCTGTGTTTTGTTCCTGCGTATAAAGATGCACAGGGGAGAAGAGCAAGAAGAACACACAAGACAGAGACAGCAGGAGAAAGCGGACCTGGGAGGAGTCGAGCCTCCAGAAACATGCGTCTCAGCCACAATGGCTAAAGAAGGCAAGGTTCAATGTGCATGCCAGCCCCCCCATAGTTGAGAATGCTGTGGATGTCTCTGGCTGTCTCCACGCGCTTTACCTTCGTGCTCACAGGGTATAGCCCGGTTTTGATAGCCGGGACCGGGCAACAAATGGGCGTCGCAGTCCAGAAACGAAAGCTGGGCTTGGCGGCAAGCTAGGGTATGTGGCCCGGAGAAACCTCCTCACAGGGTATAAACCATTGCCTGCAATCCCACCACTCCGGCTATCACTGCTGCTTGTGCAAACATCTCATCAACAGTGCCATTTCAGCCACGCTGGTGCGAAGAAGGCAACTAACGCCTCGGCGCAGATAAACTGCGCGTTTTCTCCTTGCAGATGTAACCCTGCACTTGCGACCCCTGCTCACGCCTCTTGAGTTTCAGCGATTTAAAGAGAAGCATGAAAAAAGACAAGAAAGTAGTGCTAGTGGTGTGACAAGAGAAGCAACGTTCAGGTTCTGGGACGCAACAGACCAACTGCCGCTATCTCATTGCTACTGCGTCTGCACAGCAGTGTCTCCGTGCACCCTTGTTCTTGAGTTTTGGCAGCATGAAGGAGAGGCAAGAAAATAGACAAGAAAGTAGTGCTAGTGGCGTGAAAAGAGAAGCAGCACCAACTGCCGCTATCTCATTGCCACTGCGTTTGTTTAGCAGTGTCTCCGTGCTCCGCTGATGCCTGTTCCTTCGTATAAAGGTGCACAGGGGAGAACAGCAGGAAGAACACACAAGACAGAGACAGCAGGAGAAAGCGGACCCGGGAGGAGTCGAGCCTCCAGAAACATGCGTCTCAGCCACAGTGGCTAAAGAAGGCAACGCCGCACCCATAGGGCAACAGGTCCTCCTCCATGACCTGTGTCTTCAGTGCCACCCTGTGCCACTGGGTCATCTTGTCAGTGTCTTCCTGCTGCGATCTGCCGCGATCCCGTTCAATGTGCATGCCAGCCCCCCGCATAGTTGAGTGTCTCCATGCACCCTTGTTCACGCCTCTTGGGTTTGTTTAGCCCTGTGGCTGTGTTTTGTTCCTTCGTATAAAGGTGCACAGGGGAGAACAGCAGGAAGAACACACAAGACAGAGACAGCAGGAGAAAGCGGACCTGGGAGGGGTCGAGCCACCAGAAACATGTGTCTCAGGCTAAAGATGGCAGCGCCACACCCATAGGGCAACAGGTGCTCCTGCATGCCCTGTGTCCTCAGTGCGACTCTGTGCCACTGGGTCATCTCGTCACTGTCCTCCTGCTCCGATCTGCCGCGATCCCGTTCAATGTGCATGCCAGCCCCCTGGTTGAGAGTGCTGGATGTCTCCGACTGTCTCCATGCGCTCTACCTCGTAACATTGCGTGCAATCCACTTCGGCTGTCACTGCTGCTTGCAATTGCGCAATTGCAAACATATCATCAACAGTGCAATTTCAGCCACGCTGATGACTCCTTCACTTGCGACCCCTGTTCGCACCTCTTGAGTTTCAGCGATTTGAAGAGAAGCAAGAAAAAAGACAAGAAAGTAGTGCTAGTGGCGTGACAAGAGAAGCAACGTTCAGGTTCTGGGTCACACACCATCTCATTGCTACTGCCTTTGCACAGCGGTGTCTCCGTGCACCCTGTTCACGCCTCTTAAGTTTCGGCGGTATGGTGGAGTAGAGGCCCACCTGTCTGCCCGGTCCCGGGTATCGAGCCCGCGCCGGCTGCACTGGAGCACGTTTGCCTGGGGCGGTCCCGGTATCGAGCTCAGGCCGGCTGCGCTACCACCAGACTCTACCGGCCCCCCGAGTCAGGTTCTGAGCCACACACCATGGCAACAGACTAACTGCCGCTATCCCAATGCCACTGCGTTTGCATAGCAGTGTCTCCGTGCTCCGCTGATGCCTGTGGCTGTGTTTTGTTCCTGCGTATAAAGGTGCACAGGGGAGAACAGCAGGAAGAACAAGACAGAGAGAGCAGGAGAAAGCGGGTCTTGGAGGAGTCGAGCCTCCAGAAACATGCGTCTCAGCCACAATGGCTAAAGAAGGCAACGCCACACCCATAGGGCAACAGGTCCTCCTGCATGCCCTGTGTCCTCAGTGCGACTCTGTGCCACTGGGTCATCTCGTCAGTGTCCTCCTGCTCCGATCTGCCGCGATCCCGTTCAATGTGCATGCCACAAAGAGAAGCAACGTTCAGGTTCTGGGCCACACACCATGGCAACAGACCAACTGCCGCTATCTCATTGCTACTGCGTTCGCATAGCAGTGTTTCCGTGCTCCGCTGATGCCTGTGGCTGTGTTTTGTTCCTGCGTATAAAGATGCAAAGGGGAGAACAGCAGGAAGAGCATGCAAGACAGCGTCCTGCTAGTTGAGGGAGTGCTGTGGATGTCGCTAGATCGTCTCCCCGCGCTCTACCTTCGTGCTCGTAGGTCTATCTGCCGCTGGTGCCTGCAGTCCCACCATTCGTGCGAGCTTCGTGCTCGTGCGCGAAATATCTGCCCTTGGTGCCTGCGCTCCCACCACTCTGCTGTCACTGCTGCTTGCGCAGCAGTGCAATCTGACAGAGAAGAAATAAGGTTGCAGGCCGGCCTGGTCCTCCGCTTCCAGACGCTGCAGCTGGTGTGTCCAGCTGCTGGGGCCGGGGGTTTGAACTCGCGACGATGCGACGCCGAGGCCCAACACGCTATCTACCGAGCTAATTTAATACCGGAACAAAGACCTGGCAAGGTTGAGCCTCCAAGTTCTCCTACTCAGCCACGGTATCCAGTCTCCACAGAAAGACAAGAAAGGCAAGGTCTGAGAGAAAAGCGTCAAGCTCTGCGTCTCAGTGCCTGTTTGCCAGAAAGCATGTGTGTTGGAAAGAAATGTTTTTAGGGGGCCCTTGGTAGCAACTGATCCTGGCGTCTGCCATGCATGCGTGCGAAGAACCCGCGGTCCGGCACCTCGTCGCATGTTTCCTATCACTTGCCCCAACTTGCCCCAACTTTCCGGGATCCCAAGCCAAAATTAGGCATAACAAGGATGTCATAAATGCCGTGGACACACACCACGTTCAAACAGGGCCTGGCTTCGAGCAGCCAAGCTGGATTCAAGATACCATCCTTTCTATTGCATGTCGCGAATTTTCACGCAATTAGGGGTTTACGATCTTCGATGACGGTTTGGCTTGCTGTGCCTTCAAAATCTGGATGTGAATGGTCACCGTTGCTCAGGCTGCATGGGGCATCACGCATGCTTCGTGCTGGTGCTCGCCCTGCTTTGGAACCTGCCCACTTGCTGCCTGACGTTTCCCAAGCTTGGCCTGCTGATGTGCTGCGTGTCAGTCTATCGGATGCCACGCAATCATCATGTCGTCGCTTGCCCCGCGGTGCTGAAAAGTACAAGAGGTTTAGGATCAAACAGCCAAAGATCTTTCAATCACTGCGCCAAGGCGTCGATTCCAAGGAAAAGTTTGCGTCTCCCAAACCCACGGCAGTGATTTCCAGGTTCAGATGCTTATTTGTGGTTGAGTCCTTTTGTCTCGGGCCTTGGTTCTTGAACCGGCTGCATCGCAAAGCGATGTTGGGCTGTGGGCGGGCGCCGGTTCGCCCAAGGACCCGCGTAGTTTCGGTTTGCCTTTTCACCAACACGACCAGGGCGCCACCCTTTTTGCGATTTTTTCACCTGTCAAGGGCGTTTTTTCTTCGTTGCAAGCCGTTTCACCAAGGGCCATTTTGGATCCATTTTGGGAGTGATGCCAGGAATAAAGAATAAACTTTTGAGGTTTGTTTCCCTGCATGACGGAGTGCCGTTATCTTCATCCATCTCCATCCTGCTGTATTTGTGTATATCCTTTATTTCCTTGCGTCCATAAATCAATCTTGTTTGTTGGTGCTTGCGCGATGGCGGCCTTTATGCCTTCATTCTCACTACACCTGCTGCCACTGCTTGCCTGTGCACTCCCTTTCCATCTTCATGATGCGAAAGGAAACAGCAAAAAAGACAAGCAAGACGGAGTCTGACTGATGGGCGTCTAACAATGTAGAAAGAAGAAAGAGAGAAAGAGAGAAGTTTCTCCGGACCACACCCTAGCTTGCCGCCGAGCCCGGCTCTTCGTTTCTGGACTGCGGCGGTGGGGCAATGTAGGAAGAAGAAGAGAAGAAAGAATACAGAAGAAAACGGACCTGGGAGGAGCCGAGCCTCCAAGGTCAGCGTCTCCAGCCGCAATGACTAAAGAAGGCAACGCCACACACCCATATGGCCACAGGTCGTCTTGCATGGCCCCTGTCCTCCATGCATTCCTGTCTCTGAGCTTTGATATCCCTCACATGTCCAACTGCTGCTATCTCCATTGCCTTCGCTTCCATTCCTCTTGTTGATTGTTGGTGGTCCCCTGCATGTCTTTCCTCATGACTACTGCCTCCGCTGCCACTATTGCCTATTGTCCTCAGTGGGAGTCTGTCTGATGTTTGTCTCCCTGCATGACTGCCTTCCTTCGCTTCCCGCCTGCATGCCAACGCCCCCCCCGTCCTGATGATGCTGCGCTTGCGTGTCTGCGGTACCCGCCTGCATCCGTGATCCCTGTAACCTTGTCCTGTTGGTTGTTCGTGCTCGCATGATCGGTGCCTTTAGTATTCCTTAGTGCTTTCAATCCTACCTTGGTTCCCTTAGTTCCCTTCATGACTACCTCCGCTGCCACTACTGCCTGCGCACACCTTTGGGGAAACAGCAGGAAAGACAAGGAAGACACAGTCCGACTGAGGGTTGTTTAACAATGTGGAAAAAAGAAAAGAAGAAAGAATACAGTACAGAGGAGAACGGATCTGGGAGGAGCCGAGCCTCCAACAACGCCGCCATGATGATGCCTTTGCTGTTCCTGCTGCTTTTGCCTGACTCTCGAAGTTTTGCGTCTCAGCTCAAAAAGGCATCGCCGCAATGATGGGAAACAGGTCCTCTTGCGAGACCCTTGTCCACCTGACGATGCTGCGTTTGCCCACCTCCGCCACTGCTCAGTTCAGTTTCGTCCGCTTGCATGACTGCTGCCTTCATCGCTGCCTAGTTTCCCGTCCTTGTCTCCTCTTGCTGCCTTTGCTCTTGTTGCTTTGTCTCTCACCTTGGTTTCCTGCCCCTCAGCCCTGTTTGTCAAATAACTTATTCTTCTTTTGAGCCTTGTCTCCTCTTTCGTGATCTTTCGCACTGTTCCTGGTCCCCTGTCAAAATCATTCCCTTTGTTCCTTCTGCCTTGTCTCCCACCTCCCAGTCCAGTGTCTCATTGCTGATGCCTTGTTTCTCAGCCTTGTTTCTTTCATGATCGCTGCTTCGCTGCCCTTGCAGCCTTGTCTCCCAGGGCTGTCTAATCGGTGCTTTAGTCTCCTGCTGGTTTGTTTTCCGTTTTTTTTTTGCAAGATTCTTGCCCCTTGCTGTCTTATCTCCCAGCCTTGTCTCCAAACATGACCGTTTTCTTGGTTCCTGCACCTGATCTCCCAGCTTTGTCTCCATCCATGATCGCTTTGGCTGGCTGATCCCCAATCTTCTTTCGTCGTAGTCGCTGCTCCTCCCCCTCTTTTATTTAATTTCACGTTTTTTTATGTTTTTTTCTCGATTTTTTTATGTTGCTACATTTGTTTCTGCTGCGTGGGTGTCCCCCTTTAAGGTCGCCAGAAGCCTGACGCAATTTCTTGCCTGCAATGAGAGTTTCCCTTTTGGTAGAATGCTGCCTTTTGGATATTCAACTCGGAAACTCGCACCAAGACCGCATGCATCAGTGCCACCTGCCGAGGTCCAGCTTGCAGCACAGGGCGCCATGTCCAAGGTGGCAGAGTTGGGAGATGAGCGTACGGCCTGGCAGCCAAGGGGCGTTGGGTTGTGGCAACCCACGCGAAGCCATTGGGATAATTGATCAGAGAATCGTAGTAGGTCCGTGAAAAATAAAAAAATTGAAGACGAATCCTTCAACCTCTCATTTCTGTCATTTTCGGACCCCAAAAAGTTGGATGAAAGGAACAATTTTAAAGATCGATAGCAGCCGCCAAAAAGATACAAAAAAAAATATCACGAATGTATGGTTGGATGGTGTTTTTCTATTTTTTTGCAGGTCGGGTTATGGGAGGGGGTTCATTTTGATTGAGCAATAATGCCTCGTACAGGCTCGTATCATTTTCGTTGAAAGGATAGGAGGATGACTGAATATGGCATTCGATCCGAGCAATTTGGGAACCAATGAAAGAGATGTATTGGTTTTCCACCAGCAAACGAACACCAAAAAAAACATTTGAAAGATCAGGAGAAAGGGGATTTCAATTTCCCCTTTTGAATATAAATTTTCGATACCTCCACATGGATAAATACGGTAAGCAGGCTATGGTACATTTTTAGGCGTACCACATCACAAGGAGTGACCCCATAGCGATGGCAAAAAATTAGAGGCGTGATTGATTTTCGAAGCGCCAACACATGAAATTTTTAGCCAACATAGTGGATCATTCAAACCTTAAACAAGAGGAACAGGTTTGACCAACCACGGCATCTATGGGGAATTCTTGAAATTTGCAATTTTCCTTCAATGGTGAGAGAACCGACAAGATGGGGGTTCAACTGGCATCCGAACCAAACCATCCGTTGCAAACTCGCTCAAAAATGGAACGATCGGGTGAGGTCAAAGTGACCCTTGAGCGTGTCTCCAGCACCTGTGCTAGGGCTCCCAGAATGCTTGGAAAGGGTGGAAAGTTCATGGGAGGTCGGTTTTACCTTGATGTGAGATGCCAAAGTGCCTGCTGAATCGTCTCGATTTTTTTTGGGGAGTTCTAGGACATAAAATGATTTTCACGAACTAGTAAAATGGTTCGGTGAAACGCGGGTTTTCCAAATCTGCTTTGAGCAATGCCATAATTTCGCATGCCAGACTCCTGCAGTTTGGACCAGGGTTTCAATCCTATCATCCAGGAGGGCATTTCCACAAGTGATAGTTGTGACCGTTTGGAATCTTCGGAAAGTAATTATATACCACTCATCAAGTGTGGATCAAAAAATGATTAACCCCCCAAAGCAAGGACCGTTGTAGGTTAGGCAAGAAATCTCAGAAAGATATATCACCTGACCACATGAACTATTACCACCCCCACGTGTTTTTTAGGTTTCCGAAAGTGGTGAGGGGTGGTTTTTCCAGCCGGCCGTCCCGTTGAGGAATGGACTCGAATTGCAGCCCTCAGTACGCTGGCTGACATCACCGGCAAGTTCGGGCACGTCGCGGGGCCAAGTTGGCTGCGGGTGGATGGATGAACTTGGCTGGAGAATCTGCTGAAATGACATTTCATGAAAATTCAACATGTTGGGCCTTTCAATGGTGTTGCTCCAATGCTGATATTTGGATGTGTTGAAAAATTGAAAGAGCGGAAACGGAGCGATCAATGTCGCATCTTTACACTCGGTCCGCTTTGTGTCAGGCGGATTGACGGACTTGAGATGTCAAATTTGCTTGGAACCAGCGTGGCAAAGCAGAATTTCTGGAAGCTGGAGATGCGTCAAGAACCGTGCGCAGAGTTTTCCTTACCGCCAGAAGGACACAGTCAGCACACAGTCGTAAGTTCGAGGAACACACATTGCCAACCTTTCGCCCAACTTTCACCATGGATAATCCAGCCCGAAGAGTATGCTTGGAGATAAAGTATTCGAAATTTGATTTGATGATCTGTGCCGTTTGTCGCTGCTTCAATTGTGAAGACGACGTTGTCATGCTAGTGACTCTATAGAACAAAGATCAACACATTGTGAGCAAACTTGAGCAAACCATGAGCCCTTTCGTAACTTGAAGTGTCCAAGCAAAATTTGATAGATGCCCGCTTTGTGTCAGGCGGATTGACGGACTTGAGATGTCAAATTTGCTTGGAACCAGCGTGGCAAAGCAGAATTTCTGGAAGCTGGAGACATGCGTCAAGAACCGTGCGCAGAGTTTTCCTTACCGCCAGAAGGACACAGTCAGCACACAGTTGTAAGTTCGAGGAACGCACATTGNTGCGCAGAGTTTTCCTTACCGCCAGAAGGACACAGTCAGCACACAGTTGTAAGTTCGAGGAACGCACATTGCCAACCTTTCGCCCAACCTTTCACCATGGACAATCCAGCCCGAAGAGTATGCTTGGAGACAAAGTACTCGAAATTTGATTTGATGATCTGTGCCGTTTGTCGCTGCTTCAATTGTGAAGACGACGTTGTCATGCTAGTGAGTCTATGGAACAAAGATCAACACATTGTGAGCAAACCATGAGAATGCCGGCCAAAATTGCAAGAGCCCTTTCGTAACTTGAAGTGTCCAAGCAAAATTTGTTAGATGCCCGCTTTGTGTCAGGCGGATTGACGGACTTGAGATGTCAC
>BGPT01001516.1:124540-152831 GCA_003297045.1 Symbiodinium sp. clade C Y103
AACCAGCGTGGCAAAGTAGAATTTCTGGGAAGCTGGAGGCATGCGTTCAGTGTGTCGCATGTTCTCTGTACTAGCAGAAAGACAGACGTATCATTTGGATTGCTCCGGCATCATGCCTGAAAATGAGTGAAACATCCCCACCACTGCAGAGCTCNCGCATGTTCTCTGTACTAGCAGAAAGACAGACGTATCATTTGGATTGCTCCGGCATCATGCCTGAAAATGAGTGAAACATCCCCACCACTGCAGAGCTCCCAGCTCTTGCCCAAACTTCTCAATGTTTGATGCACACAATCATGAGCTCTAATATTGATGTATGCACAGTCAAGTCAGCATTGGAAATTGATGCACCTGCATAGTGTTTTTGCTGGTATGGTGAAAGCCAGCAACCAAAGCATGTCTTCACAAGTTGTGGGAATCTTTGCTGAGTTTATATGACGCCATTCCCAACTTGTTTCATGAGTTATCAACCACCTGAAGTCAAATTTTCGACATCTGAGGCCACAAGAGGAAGCGCCTTGGATTTGCAGGCCTGGATTTGGCCAACTGATCAACCCTTGGATTGGATCTACGGATACCTTCACGGTTCAGGGTTCCCATGGTTTTTTTCATTGGTTGATCCAGAACAATTCTCCATGAATTTCCCACGAAAACCATTGATACTCCAATTGTGAGATATCCAAATTATCCAAATGGTCCAGTTTATCGTAGTTTTTCCAAGTGTCAGGGACACTTGGAGTATCTCAGGTATCTCCCATTCCCCCTTCTGCCAGCCGGCAGGTGGATGCCGCGGTGAAAGGCCGCTTGGAGGATAGCGACTGGGGCGCAGGGTTCCCAGGAGATTGCGCTTGGGCAAAGGGATGGAGGCTACAAGGTGGGTGGATTGGCTCTGAATGGATCTGACTTTTTACATCACGATGATATCTCGAGGGTTGGTTTGTTCTATTGGAAATGGTTGGTGACAGCGAAAAAATGTCGCATTGTTTCGAAGATGGTTTCATTTCCATTCCCATGTTTTAAGTCCCAGAATCCTAGAGAATGGGAAAATCTCAACCGGAAACCCTGATTCAATTGGGTATAACAACCATAGTTTCGGGTTCAGCGATTGCCATGAAACAAACCTCTTTTGGGGATGCTGAAGTATATCTGCCACCAGGATGTTGGTTCGATGATATTTGCTTCATAATCTTCATATGTCCAGAGGATAAGTCAGCATTTCTCCTGGTTTTTCGCCATGATTTCCCCATGATTTCCAGCCATTTTTGTCCCATCCAAAATTGCCGCTCAGGTCCGACGGGCGGCCATTGACACCATGGCTTCGAGAGCCCAAACAGCTGGGGATCCCTGGGAATGCCAGCAGATTTGGGAGATCCGGGATATTTCACCAAGGGAAAACATTGTATTTTTATGTATTTTTTGAAGCCAATAGATTTCTGATAGATGGTTTTTATAGATGGTTTTATGATGTTTTATGCTTCAATATCTAATCGAGAATAGGATGGTAGTTGGATATCTAAGCAATATCCTATTGGATTGGATATTAGATATATCTATATCCTGCACACAGTGGTTTGGAGGGTTACGGCTGAGGGTTGAAACTTAAGACTGAAGACAGAAGAGCTAGGAACATAATCATATATTTGTGTATTGTGCGCAGTTGCAGTGCTTTCAAGTTTCCTATCTATGTATAGATATGGATTCAATATCATATTATCCCTTTCACTTAGAAACTGGGTCAGGTCTAGATCTATTTATCATATCCTTCCTTCATTCAGAAACCTTGGGTTGGATTTGGATCTATTTAGATCTACTCCTGTTGGGCTCACATATCATATTGGGATGTGGGATATAGTAGATATAAGGCACTATGATTCACATGATACGAACGAAGATAGAAACAATGAGCACTAGGGTGTCATCAAGCCCCCGAGCTCTACAACACAGCCCCTGGAGTTTTTCTTTTCCGTGCGCCAGAACTGCCAAGAAACCTTGGAAGCGGCCAAAAAGCTGCTGGAGGACTTGCATGTTGCTCCTACTGTCGCATTCGAAGGAGATTTTTTTAAAAAATATTGGACTCCTCCACAGCAGATTCCGTGCTAAGCACTGAATAGAGTTAGAATCTCTGAAACTTTGTCGTGGCATCTGGAATTTCTATTCCATTTTCAAGGTCATGATGATTTCCAGGATCAGATGGGCACAGTGCGTGAGTCTGCGATCAAGGCTATGGGTCAAGGATTTTTGCGGGCCAACAATTTCTTGGGCTCCCCTCCCTGAACTTGAAAACGCACCCCCAAACGGACCCAAGGTCCTGCAGTCAGAAGTCCATATCCGGACTAAAAACATGTTACAATTTACAGGTGCCATTTTCACTTGTTTTGGCAGATCAAACTTAGGCACCCAAAAACGAATCGGGCAGGAAAACAGCAGGATCCTAGCACCCAAACAGCGTCCTCTTGCCGGAATGGTATTCTCTGGTAATTTTGGCCATGGAAAAACAAGCAAGAATGGTTATATCATGCATTTATCATGTTATCTCATGTTTATATCCAGGAATCCCGGTAAATCCATTTTCTGACGGTTTTTTTCAGCAATTTCTCCACATTTTTCATGCCAGACCTGCAGGCCATCGCATCGCTGGTGCCCAAGGGAAGTCGCGAAGCCATCGACTGGGTCTCTCCCAGGTCTGGAGATTTGGGGATGGGTCAGTGTTTAAACCCTCTGGGACGACAGACTTGAAATGTCTATATTTAGGATGTTCACCATGGGAGAGCCAATTTTGACCCATACCATCCTATAGCTATTTGAAGAATATGGAAGAAGGATGATTAGCCAGTGGATTTTTCTTTTTTATTGGTACCCTTTATGGTCAAAAAAGTATAAATGGCTTGAAAGTGAGAGCTGAGCGTGATTGAAGTGAGTCATCGGCTTCAACTGGACAGAGAGGGCAGTGGAAGACAAGAAACTCTTTGATCTGCAAACCAGCGCCTGCTTTTGTGATTGGTCTGGTGAAATGGGTTGTGTTCTGTGAGTCTTGCTTCTAACGCCTCTTTCTATTATTTGGAGCACTGTTTCCTACGTGCATGCCCCGCTGATGGCTGGTCGTTTAGAACTCTCCAAGAATCGTTGCAGGTTGGACGATTGGCATGAGTCTGTGCGTCGCGCTGCTGTGGTGGCCGCCATGAGCTCAAATTGTGGCTGCGAAATCATCACAGCATCTCTGGAACATGAAGAAATCATATCAGCAATGGCTTCTCCAGACTGTAAAAGACACAAAAGGCATGTCGGATTAATTTTGGATTAGTTTTTCAAGTAATTATCGGTTACAATGGGTTCTTGAATTTCCTTCAAACACGCAAAGGTGCTGGATTCGGCTCATATTCATGTGCCTGGCATGGCAACTACTGAAAACAACACGTGTATGAAGAGACCGGGAGAATGGATTGAGACATGCTTGCAGTATCATTGATTTCCTTTTGTCCCGTCTGGGCAAGGTTGCCAAGATTGCAGCAGGGGCCCTTGGGAATCCTTGGGACAAGCAGACATCCACAAACAGTGGATTTGGAGCGTCGCACCAGTTCCATGGTGTTTTTTGTTGATTCTTGGCTTTTGCCCCAAGTCTCCAAGTCATGAAAAAGACGCCACCGCGTGGTTTACCTCAACAGCTGCTTAGGAAAAGGGCGATCAGCACAGTATCGAGTTGGAGAAAACCGCTTGTGATGACAGGCCTTGGGGCAAGTAGAAAAAGTAGAAACAGTAGCAGCGACGGCTTGGATATTGCTCCCACGATGTATAGAGAGAGGACATAAAGATACAGTAAAAAGAGAAAAGAGGAATGAAAGGAAACAAGACGGAAACAAGACGGAAACAAGACGTAAACACGACGTTTGTTCATTGATGTTCATTGGAATTGCCGTTTGTTCATAGGGTTCTGCTCCCGACCGATGTTGGGAGTTGGGAGAACTGGAGCCAAGTGTCCAGAGATGGTCCAGGTCTTGGATCGTGCGAAAGGCGCGGAAACGGCGCGCGGAAACGCGCCGGTCGTGTGGTTTTTTTCGGGGCTTGGCAAAGCAGAAACTATGGAAAATCGCAATTTTTCATGGGTAAATCCACTATTTCTATGGCTATTTTCAATAGCAAACTGTAAACGTTTACCAGAGGGTAATTGGGCGTGGCCTCGAACCGGATGTGACGACGATGATGAGCCATGTGCCACAAGGGTGCCATGGGGATGGTTCCAGAGGCCGCCACAGACTCTCTGGCCATCACTGCAACGTTGAATGACCTTCCATCCCTCCGGAAATTAGGAAGGATGCTGGAGGACTTGGGCTGGACCTGCGGTGCCGGGCTGCATGAAAACCATGGTTGGGAAGGTCAAACCTCGTAAAAAAAAGAAGTATATACATGTGTTTATTGTTGGTAAAACAATGTCATAAAGCACCCATATGGATTGAATTGGATTGATGGTTTATAGCACCCATAAAAATGCTGGAATTGTGGATGGTGGATCCTATTGCTTTACCAACATCAATCATCAACCAGCCATCATTTGTCAATTATCATATCATGTTATATCACTCATATTCATTCATATTCCCAGATGTTGAGATATTTTGGTGCTCAAAACCCATTTTCGGTTGTATTTCAGTTGTATCCCCATGTTCAGTTATATCACTCATATTCCCTATGTTTTGAGATAACTATGTTGATGCTTAAAACCCCTATGATTTTGTTGACATCGTTGATGTTCATCGCAAGGACTTTGATCCTCTGCCTCGCATGGCTGCCATCTATGGCATGGCCGAACTGTGTGGAGTCGGACACCGAAAGGCCGCGGACCGCGGCAGCGCGCTAAGACCATGGCGTTTTTTTGGTCATTGTTGATAATCGGGGAAAAACACATCTATATAATTATTCTTTTTTCTCGATGTTCCATTTCCGATGGAGCATCTCAAGGTAAACTTCGAGGATTCATCCAATGTTGAAGTGTTTTTTTTGAATTAAAGTTTGAGATATAACAGCAAAGACGTGGTGGGACAAGGTGTTACGCAACGATTCAGTTGTTCCGGATTTTGTTGATTTGTTTTTTTTTAGCCACTCCGGAACCTGAAAAGGGCCTGTTTTTTGTGTGGGCCAAGGCGTTTCTCATGAACTTCTTACATTTATTTGTTTGCAGTAGATTTCTCGGCTCAAAACGGTCGGTTCCGGTCCCCATCTTTCGCAGCGACATGTCCCAGGCTTCCGAGTTAGTGGAGTTGGTGGAGCTGGTCGAGTCTAGCCTTGAGTCCAGTTGCAATTCCTGCACGTCCCGGCTTCGTCGCCTGGGACCGGTACTGTGGCAAGCGGCACTGCTGCAGTTGGAGTTGGTGGAGGAGATGTTGCCCAAGAAGGTTGAGGTGCGGAGAGGTCAAAACGGACTCGTTGACCTTAATAGTTTAACAATATTTAGAGGTTTCTGAAGTCATGGGGGTACCCCCAAATCATCCAAATTCGACCATTTTAGGATTGAAACCCATTTGTTTTGGGGATCCCCCCATTTTAAGAAACCCAGGATGAATAAAGCCCTAGTTTACTATTGGGTACCATTTATGAAGAGAAATGTATCACGAAATATTGGGAACCCCCCATATGAATAAATTGGAGGTTTAACATTAGTAACAATTGTAACATTTTGTAACAATCATGGTAGCCCCATTAACCCATGCCATAAACCATCCCCCATGATCTGAAAATACCAGAAATCGGTGGTAAACAGCCGTCCCCAGGAGGGAAAAATTTGGTCTACCACATTACTTGTACCCATCAGGAATAGGTTAAGGTGCCAACTTCAGGATGAAATCCTATTCTTTGGGGGGTATGTTTGAGCCCAGAGGTGGTACACCATGATTTGATAGGTGAATGTGCACCAACATCCGATTTATTTCAGCAATTTTCGGGATATGGTGAGCATCACAAACACTTCAAAATATCCCAAACTTGGAAAACTCACGGCTAGGTGCCTCTCCACTTAGCAGATCCCTGCCACGATCGTTACCTTCGACGGCATTGGAGGAAATTGCAGAAGAGCGAGAGGATCGGAAAGCAGGTTGAGATGCGGAAGAGGAAAGACTGGCGACAATGAGGATGCCATGACAGGGCCGGAAAAGATTTGAAAAGATGCTCAAAAAGATGCAGATATGGCAGATATATGGCAGATATGGCAGATATGATATGGGTTGAGATGAGTTGAGATCGGAGGGGGCACTCCTGCTGAGAGAAACCTCCTCCAGCCGGGCAGCCGGCTGCGGACAGACTTACACAGATTTACACGACAGTTAAAGCGTAGCCGCTTCGCCGTTTGGCCACGAGCAGTGTTACAGATTTGAATGTACAGTGTTCAGTTTGATGTTGCCTGCTCCGACTGGTCGATGATGCACAAAAAAGAGAGTCTGAACTCCGCAAGGGGCGTCATTTGATGAGTGCTGGATGATCTCAGATTGATGACTTTGATTCCCTGCAACCAGACTCTGGCATCGCTTTACTGCTCTTGTTCTTCAGAATCCCTTGGACAGAATCAACCAACATCAAAAGCAGCATTCCCATCCATTCTGTCCAACATACAACGATGTTTCTTTGGAAAAAGAACAACAAAGAGATCATTATATAGTTATATCATATCTATAAATACACATATATATATATATATGTATATATAGCTATCCATATGGATCCAAAAACATCTACAGGACTCTTGTTTGTTCCGTCAGGCGATCAAGCTCGCGGAGACCCGCCTGGAACATCGGGATCCTGGCACGCGTCAGGCAGTTTGGTCTGAAAATTGGGTGGAAAATCTCGAAATCCATCAGCTCTACCATCTGGTAAATTAACATAGATCCTGGCCAGATAGGAATTGGAAGATTAGTTTCCTCTAAAAATAGCTATTCTCAGGGTCTATGTTAATATACCAGGATAGAATTGAGCTAGATGGAATATGGGGGGGGTATGACTATCTATGGATATTTATGGTGTTGTTGACCATTACCATTATGAATCAGTTGATACCTCTATTAATAATGGCATTTCGGATGTGATCCTAATTGTCTTGTGAAATCTTGTGATTGTTGTTGCTTATGATTGTTGTTGTTAATTAAATTGTGATTATGGTGATCATTTGTTCTTTTTTAATAGCCACTTGTTATCATTAATCGCTATCGCGTATTTATGCGCGTATTTGGACATGATTTGTTATTTTGTTCACGTATTGCTTTCTTCATTCTGAATTATTTCCAAACACTGAGATTTCACCAAGAGATGTCGATTTTTCTAGACCTGCTTGGATTGGATGTTGTGTTCATTTGTTGTTGTGCAACAAGTTCAACAAGTCAAAGGTGAGACGGTTCTGCTGCATGGGTATGCTCTGAGTGGAAGAAGATGTAGCCGCTGAAGTTCAAACTTAGTAAAGGCAGATGTGGCGACAGTTGAGGTAAATACAACGTCAAGGAAGCGTCACTTTGGTCAAAACACCTTGTCGCACATATCAAGAAAACTATGAACTGAACTCCCAGAACTGCATGATGCGAAAGCGCAGCTTTCGCTGTCCCCCACTTCAACAGACGATGCTCAAGGGGTGCAGTTTTTCCCGGCCGTTGAGGCCCACTGCCAGCAGTTTCTAGCCAGAAAAAAGACATGGGGCCTCAAAACAGATGGGGGATAGCATTTCCAGCTGAGATATGAGCCTTTCACCCCTAGGGGTCCCAGACTTTTGGATATCTCGGACTGTCATCCTGGATGGCGGACAATGCGACCAGTGAATGTGGCAATGAGGAGCTCCAGATCAGCCAGGCAGAGGGTGATTCTTTGATTTTGTTGCAGCTGGTGGGGGTACAGATTCTGGAGATGGTAAAGAGTTTGTCAGTGGCTAAAGTGGCTAATGATTACAGTAACAGCTATACAGAGGTATATCGGTATATCTCAGAAGAGTCAGAATAGTCAGTCCTTCAGCTGGTGTCCTCCCTGCAGGTCACGTTTTCTAGATGGCAAGCCTCAAAATTAAAAGCCCGTCCGATGCTTGAATGCCACCTACAACCACTATTAACATGACCTGTGTCCAGTGGAGTTTGCAAACAAACATGGCAGGAGCCATGATTAAACCGACTTCTATTTTTGAGGGGAAGATCTAGTCTCAGAGGGTGATTTTCCATTGCCAAGGTCAACCAGATGGGTATCCATTATAGCCCCAACTATGGATATATCATGATATATCCGAAGTGTAGATATATCTAGTACTGGTAGAAACCAGTTGGGGCAGTGTAGAAGTTTTTGATTCCTCCCAACATCTCCAGTATCCAGGCCTACATGGAAAGGAAGTTGCAGATGCTCCGTCAGTTGGTGGCCCAACCCATCCCCGCAGATGCTTGCGACACCTGTCCTTCTCAGGTGGGGGAGGGTTGCAACTTGGGGTCCCGGGGGGGACAAAAAACAATTAGGAAAAACACAATCCAGGTTCTTTGGAGTTTTTGGTTTAGTCCCAACATTCCTCAACATTTTTTGGCACTTAGGAAAAAAGACATGAACCATGCCAAGCTGACAGGTCGGTGAAGGCCTATTTGTGGGCAACAAGAAGCATGCCAAGGACGTCGAAACTTTGGTGAGCTTAGGAGTTGCCTGGCTCAGTGGCAGGGATGTGGGTGCCTAATTGTCCCCTGGTTTAGCTGGTGAGGTGGTGACATCTCCAAAATGCATCCTGAAACCAACATGTTTACCACTTGCAACTTGCTAACAGGATGCAGGTGCCAAGATCTCAGGAAAGACCCAAGTCGTATAACATTGTTTTTCCACCAGTGGTTTATCTCCCGAATTTCTCTTGCGGATAACAGGTACATCGTTGTGGATCCCTGGCACAGTTCAAACCATATTATGGTTGGTTCGATGTACCATGATCTCCTCATAGAATCTTTTCTTGCTGCAGGTTTTTGCTTCTGAATTCCTTGCAAAAATATTCATTGTTCCGTGGTCAACTCCTCACTTAGGTGATAGCAAAATCAGCCAATTGATGGTCAAATCAGGTGAAACTAACTTTTTGGTCGGTTACCCTCTGGTAAACTAACATAACTATGGAAAATCACTATTTTTTGTGGGAAAATCCACTATAAATGGCCATTTTCAATGGCTATGTTAGTTTACCAGAGGGTACATAGATCCAACTTCTCCTGTTGGACTCACCCCGCGACCCCAACGATGTACCAGGTGACAGGCGCCCTAAACTGCGCCCCCACTGGCATCAGTTCGTTGAACTTGGATGTGTACACAGCACATGGTGCCCCGGGAGGTGATCTGGGTTTATTCCTGGATTAACCCTGGTTGAACCACGGTTTAGCCATAGGGATCCATAGGGTTTTATTATGAGCTAACCATATAGGGTTTAATTATGGTTCAACATTTTTTCGACACCTGACTTTGACAGCTGATCGAATCGAACGATTCGTTCAAAGCTTGTGTGTTTGGGAAGATGGAACGGGTGGCCATCCCAGTTGCATCGTTTTGGAACAGCAAAAATATGCTCAAAGCGTGGTGAGCACCGACATTGGAGCACCGTGTTTGCATCCCGCAGGTATCACCTATGGCTTCACAAATGTCAGCCAGGATCCGGCGGTTTTGCTACAGGCTTTCCACCATTTTCCGCACAAATGTCCAGTGAAGGTGTGATCCCTGGAGAGATATACTGTAGGTATTTGTAGGTATCTGTATAGGTCGCATCCTAGCCTTGCCTTTTCTTTTTTTTTCCACTTGAAGGCGTTTCCGGTGTGCCGAAGTTCTTGAATTTGTTTGAAAGGTTGAAAAGATCTACGCTGTGATCAAAATTCCAGATCCCTTTGACATCCTTTGACCCGACAGTGTTTGGACAAACGCCTTGGAAGGACAACTATGGCTACCCCATTCTGCACGATCGGAGTGGCATTCGATCAGAACATCTCGAGACCGCCAAGACTTTCTACGATCGCATCCGCCAAACAGGTCGGTCTCCAAGGTAGAAACAGCGACTTCAATGCGAATCTCATCCCCCAAATATGGGTCTAAACCCCTACTAAACTGGTTTCGAGCGACACTACCCCCATCGCCATCCACCACATGGCCATTACCACCATCACCAAACAATTGGAGGGATTTTCCCGAGATGTTCAGATCAACCAAGCTGGGCATGGGTCAAAAAGTCACATTCACGGCGCCGCAGACTTGAGTTTATCTTGAATATTCACTATCTATTCCACGGAGCACCCAAAGACGTGATCCAACCCCAGTTGCGAGGCGGAAAGGTGTTCTTCTTTTGCGTGGCCGGCCAGAATCGCTCGGCCACCCTGGCCATCGCCGTGCAGATTCTGCAGGGGAAAGCCTTGCAGGAGGTCCTGACACTGGCGGTCAGGGGCCCAAGGGTGCCAGGAAGATTTGTTTTTGGGCGGTTCAGCCTTGGACCTGTGGAAAATAGATATATGTGTTTTTTGGGTTCAAGAGTGGTAACCCCCAAAACTCTAGATTCTTGCTGATCTTTTGGGGTGGATGAGGGAACGCACTGGATTCTCGATCCAAAGGATGATACAAACATTCATTCCCTGGGTCGCAAAAACATTCCTACCAGTCTCCTTGAACCTCGTATTTTTTTTGAGGAATCTGCAAATGTCAGTTCCCATCAAAAACAGCGTCATGGTCATGGTCATCCTCATGGTCATCCTCATGGTCATCCTCATGGTCATCATCATCATCATCATCATCATCATCATCATCATCATCATCATCATCGAAAAATTCCAAGGCATCCGGCCCAGCCATGGTGATCCTCCCATCACCGAGGCCAAAGTTCGGCCGTGGATTTTGGAAAACGTGGGATTTCAGCGCCAACTGGTGGAATTGGAAGCGCTAGAGGAGAGCTACAGGCCTGGTTATGGGGGGTGGGAGAAGATGACCCACAAGAGATGTGTGGGACCAAACGACGAGTCGTTCAAGTCATTCCAGTTTTTGGGAACTCTGATATTCTGAAACTTTGCCCAAGAGTCATCCAATTTTCTCATTTTGGCAGCTCCAAAATCTTGAATCCCGCCAATTGAAGTGCCATTCTTCGGTGTTTCCGTCCCACCCTGAGGGCGGTTTTTTTCCTCACCTCCAGCCGCAGGAGACAGGGCATGCGACCCTCGATGCCCCTGGGCGACTTGCCGCCGGAGGTGAAGCGACGTCGGTTGAAGGTGGAATGCATCGACAGCGACCACGTGGAGGTGGAGTTGCTGGTATCCGGGGTGTGCACCATGGCGGCAGTGATCCCGGTCCCTTGGCATCGCAGGTGGGGTTTGGGCTAAAATGAGGGATGACTGGAGGGTGAAAAGTTAAAAAGACTTGGATGGTTTGATAATTGATATTCAGAAATTTGGAAAAACCAATTAGGTTGCGACAACCACACCACTGGGAATGGATCATTTTTCACCTCAACAGGAGCGAACATGCTCAAACCCTTAGGTTGAAGCCACCATCGACACTGTGCGAAAGGTCTTGCTGGAGCGAGTCAATGCATACCTTCGCTACGAAAGGCGGCTGACTGTCACATGAACAGTCCGGCTGGGCAAACCCCGGGTCATATAGCATGATCTTCAAAAAAACAATGGACAGTGAACAAATTGGACAACAAAACGATGATTTGTTACCTATAGCCGGTCCCCGAAACCATCAGATTTTGATGCGAGGTGTTGGTTGCTTGATTGCCACTGCTCAAAGGTTTGCTGGATTCGGGCAGCACTCGCAAGATTCGCAAGTACATCTACAATCAAATGACTGAGCCAAAGCCCTGAACACAGATCCCTCATCATCTCCCGATCACCCTGAGATGAACAACCACTTTCACTGGATTTTGCAGCTTGTCTTAGCCAGGGGCAGACATTTCCAGTTTGTCTTAGCCGCAGAGGCAATGTGAAGTTGGAAAGTCCTGGTTGCTCTTCACCATGTTCGCCCTTCCGGTGGAGTTTGATCTGGTCCTGGAAGAGGCAGCTGTAGAGGCTGGGGCGTCACAAAAAATTGGCCAGCATTGGGGAGGAAACATGCTTCCCCTGACAGGAAGAACACCAAAGAGATGGGCATGTTCTTTGTAGATTTCATGAACGACTAGACTTCAAATTCTGGCAGCTCCATGCCTGTGTCGTCCGCCAGTCACCATGGCTTGTTTGAAAATAGGGTATCCCATTCCGTCCACTGATTAGTCATGGTTTACCTTCTTATTTGATGGCCATAAGTGGGTTGTTGAATCCCCAATTGTCAGTCAAACCCAACTATCACATTATTGGTTAATATCGGTTATATATCTAAATTATGTGTACCGTTATATTCCATTATACGCCATTGTTACATTCCATTATTTGTGATAATAGTAATATGCTATTCTTCTATGCCATTCTTATACTATATTCCATTAAAACCCACGAAATACCATGAAATCCCATTAACTCATATTAAATCATATTAAATCCAATACACTATTCCAGTAATTTCAGATATGTTTTTTGGAGATCATTGAGATCATGTAGCTCACACCGGCGAGTACGCGCCGGCGCTTTATACCGTTGGGAGGTCAAGGTACAGATCGCTCGCCTGCAGAGTACCTTCGGTTTGCACATCGTAAAGTGCCCAGATATCTCGGAAGCCGGCGCGGAGCCTCAGTGGACACTGGACATCAGTGGACCCTTAATTCGAAGGTCCAGCCATATGTCTATATGTATACACTTTAAACATTTACACAGATTTATACCTCCATAACGAGTTCTTGTGACTCTTGTCAGGGTCTGATAGTATGTATACTATTGTGTACATAATCTAGATTCTGTTGCGTTTGCCTGCTCTGGTAGCCATGAAACTGCTTATCGAGCCACACCCTGGTCCTGACTCAGGACCCAACACAGCGCTACGGTGGAACGACCGCTGCAGATTCGAGGTGTGCATTTTTTCGGTGTCACTGGGCTCATTTATTTTGAGATCACACATGGGACATGTTGGGTATGGTTGGTCACTCAACTTCCGCATCCTCAGTCCTCAGTCCCTTTCATATCTATCCTTTTGGCAGGATGGACATGCTGAACTCACTCCAGCACCCAGTTTGGTGATGATCAATTCGTAGCTGATTGGTGGTTTCAAATTAAGTAATTAGGTTCTTTTTTCAAGCATAGATAATAGGAATGGGATTATGATCCGTAATGACTTTCGCATATTCTTCGAGGGGGTAGCTTACTCAGCAACCAATTAATCAGCCTGCAGCTGCACTGAAGGCTTAAAGACTCGGTACACGAGCCGTTCACTTTTCGTGCCCCGGCTGATCAGTCAGTAAGAAAGCTATCAGTGATTATCAGTGGCAGTCTTCGTAGCTTTTTTTGGCAAGATGTATTTTGAAGAGAAAATTGGATGATCTGTTTCGACAAATGGATTTTGAGACATGGTCTGTCAAGATCCAAATTTGGGTCAGCTGAAGTGCTGATCCTGGCAGAAATCGATCACGAGGTCATCAGGAAAGACCTGGGGCACCTGGAACCTTGCTGGCAGAGAACTTTTTGGACACCAACCTCAGGGCTTGGGATTTCACTTCAGGTGAGGGCTAAGGAGGGCTTGGTGGCTTAGTTACGCTTAGTTGAGGGTTCCACCTTTTTGGCTTTGGCAGTCACAAGTAGTGGGAGGTGTGGTCAAGACCACGAATGGTCTCTTTGGCCGCAGAAGCCAAATTTGATTCAGCCCCAAACTCACAGATTTCCAACTTCCAAAAAGAAGACATAGGCTGGCTGGTAGATTTTGAGAACGGCCCATCTTTGCAAAGAAGTGGAGTGCCCCATCCCAAAAACACTGAAAACCAGTTTTTGATGTTTTCCCAGTGCATGTTCCGCCGGGCACAGCCACCACATATCTGGCGTCAGGTGAGGCGTTTCGCTCCATTGAGCCCATCATTTTTAGCTTCTCAGACGACCCGCGCAGCAAGAGGGCGCCTTGGCAAATGTGTGACTTCCGGCCAGGTCTTGCTTTCCATGATGTTGATAGCAATGGATTCTCCCCAGTTCAAAGGTGTTCCTGTTTTTTCCACAGGTTTCCCTAGAACAATCAGAAAGTAGAGACAGTAAAGCACCGTTGAATGAGAAGAGACTAGCGTCAACCCAGGATTTTTGTTCACCCCTAGGCTGTTTCATTGGGGGTGTCCCATCTAAGTCACATCTCAAAACACAAAAAAAGGACGGGACCCAGATATCGGGATCCTCGAGTCGGCAGGACTTCATGAACATCTCGACCAGCAAAACGGAGCGGCAGCAATTCAACCATCCCGGTGAGGGAGGAATCCTCGGAATGGGCCACTTGACAGCAGCTGACGGCTTGACACTTCACCACCATGGGAACATCGGAGGAATTCTAGGCATGGAAAACTTCGAGAATCTTGCGGTATCCGCAATTTTTGGTCGACTCGCGCGTGATGTGTTCGCTATTGGGGTGAAGTTTGCGAATGACAAAGAGTTTTGTTCCAAGTTGGATGCTGCCAAATGCGTATATATGTAGATAGAAATTGCGGAAGCCTGGAAGCTAATTAGTTAAAAGACCGATAAATCATGGCTACATGATCTATTAAAACATCACAAGACATCCAGTTTGTTCGTTCCTTTATCTATTCTTTCTAGGGATCTGGGGGACATACCACCGAGAATCCCCCCCCCATCCTTTGCTGTCGCAACCCAGGCGCCAATGCCATCGTGCACCGAGTGGAACTGGAGGCGGTGGAGAAAGAGCCGCAGGTGGTCCATGGGAATCTGAAGAAATTGCGTGGCTCGGAAGTTCGGACGGACTTTGGGCAGTTGGGAAAAGTGGGACAAGTGATGGAAACTGATGCTGGTTTCTGTTGATTTTTGGTGATTTTTGGTGTTTCTTGGAAGATCGGACAAGCAGTTGGATGAAAAGTCTTGGGGTTGTGTGAGGTGGTGATTTTGTAAAGTTTCCCGGAAAATCTACTGTGAGGAAGTGGCTTTGTGCAAATCAAAGAAGCTGGTGGTTGGAAATTGGGTGTTTTCGGAAGATCGTCGGTTTCTACCCCTGAGTGGATGCCCAAATATCTCCACATTTAGATGTTTCTAAAAATGCGGGTCCCCAAAAACCATAGGTTTCCCCAAAAAGACACGTCTCACTTGGATCATGCCTGTGGTTTCCATCCCCACTTGATGCTTCCATCCTAGGTGCAGGTCCAGAAGTACCAATCCCCATCAATCCCCATGATTTTCTTGGTATCATTGGATTGGTTTAAGGGAAAATCGTCCGGAAACCATGGGTTTTTACTTCCAAATCTTGAAGCTTTTTTTTGGCCCAAACCAGTGATTCATGCTGGTAACATGGGTCTCATCCAGATTTTCACCTGGATAAACATGGGCAAATTTGTGTCCAACAAGTCGCCGCACTTGGCGACGCTGTGCCGGGCAAAAAATCCGGCACCTTTGAGGTCGCCTGAGCTCAGACCACAATATCGAGCGTCGCTGGGATGCTGCTGTGAAGCGCCCTTTCAGTCTGGAGCTTGGGAAATCGGGGGAGATGACCATTGGGTTCCATGGTTTTGTGAACCATGAAACATGGGATTATTTATGACCATAAAGTCCATCAACATGTTTAATTTTATCGACTACTTGAGGGGTAGTGGTTTGGACATGTTTGGATCCTAAAATCGGAAACCCCACATTGGGGAATAATCCAGCATGGAGCTGTCATAGAGACATTGGCTGGTCTCCTCGAAAAGATACAGAATCCCAACATGTTTGTGCAAGCTGTTGTGGAAATGGCTTGTCCCCCCCTGTGGTTCATCCCCTTTAAAATTCTATTTTGAAGCCTTGAGGTTTGTGGAAGATGTTGGCGTCCATGGAACACAAGAGCGAAGCAGGTGTGGCAAAGCGGTTGCTTGACTCGGTGTTTTTTTGGGGGTATGGAAATATGAAATAGGGACTTCGTAATTCACCTATTTTCTTTTGGAGTTTTTGGAAATACATCGTCTGGGAGTCTTGGGACCAGATAAAAGTCACCAAGATCAGGGCTCGATATTTTGAGCAGATATTCTGGATGGCAGATTTGGAGATGGCAACGTGAAGGGCCGGCGACAGACGGCAAACTCACTCCGTTGCACGCAGCATTGTGGCATTTGAAACATGTAATAATCATGATTAATCATGGCTCAAAAGTAGAGTCCCTACTAGACGGCCTGATACTCTACACTTGTGGACCCCCGCGGTCTTAGATGAAAATTGCCAAAGAAGCCAAGAAACCAAACCAACATGTTTCAAAAAGAAACACCAAACCAATAGATCCAATACTAAACCAAAAGGTCTAGGGGGGATCTACTTATTTAGGGGGATGAGAACTGAGGCTACGAATGGCTGGCGCCCTGAACAAGCAGGGGCGATTGCTGTACTTCTATGGCTTAGGCGGGGCGCCACACCATGCAACAACAACAGCATCTTAAGTGACTGAAGTGTAGAAAGATATTTCGATTGCTTGTTCTTGTTTCAACTCACATTGGTTCTGATTTTTCGAGACATCCCAATCCACTGTTTTTTCCAACCGTTCTCAGCATCCAGCACTGCTGCGCTTGCAGAGTGGCTTTGTTGTGAATCGAAGTTGCCAGGCATCGCTTTGGCATCCAACAACAACAACCACGACGAGTACAAGTTTGAGGCACGACTTACCATCTGCTAAACTAACATGGCTATGGAAAATCACCGTTTTTAATTTGAAAATAGACTATTTCTATGGCCATTTTCAATAGCTATGTTAGTTTACCAGAGGGTACATCATAAATATCATAGAGTCTGATTCATCCATAGAACCCTCCCTGGAAGATTTTTCCCGATCCCCCCAGTCTCGCTGCTGTGGGCCGTCCAGGTGACACTGCTCTCGCAGTATCAGGAAGACTTCTCGTCCTACACATTGAAACAGTTCATGGACGACTATACCAAGGCCCTGTTTAGCTCAAAACTTGCATTGTTTGGCCTAAAATAGCAGTCTAGGGCTGGATACAGGTCAAGTAAATGGTCAAACAAAAATCATCGACCCCTGCCCCCAGAGACATGCAAGACGTGTTTTGGGGGGTGATTATGAAGCAAAGGGCCGGTTGGGCCATTGTAGCAGGTCCTCGCACATGGGAACCTGAGTCCCCAGGCAGGACGGGATTTACGGGGAAAGTTCTGGTGATTTTGAAGAAAAAGCTGGAGGCTTACTCTTGCCATCTTTTGCCCCTAACAAAATCCGATGAATTCAGACTTCACTTGAATTTCTTGACATCTATAGCCTATAGCCGTGGTGCTTGAGTGGAGGCTCAGTCATTTGAATTTCGGTGAATTTTCCCTTGAACACAGGAGCACTGGCGCATCAAAGATCTGCAGTCCAAGTTCTCCTTGATTAAGGTTAAAGTCTTGTTGGATCCTGGGCTGCAATTTCCACCATTGCCATGTCGCAGAGGGATCGCTTGAAATGTCATCCCCAACGGAGGAGTGACCTGTGAATCAGCAGAGGTGAGCCTCTTGAATGGCTTTCGCGATTTGACCCTGATGGGGGTGCAGGTGCGAAACTTCTCCCCAAACGTTCGATCTTGAGTTGCTGTATGTTGTTGTCTTTTTCTTCCAAGTAGCTACAGTGACCGACAGATGATTCTGCGGATGATTGGCGTCAGGCCTTTGATTTCAACCACATGAACAACGTGCTGATCTCCCGGGACTGCCGAAAAGCGCGGCTCATCGACATCGATGGGAACAGCAAGGGATCCATTCAGCCGCTCAGCTGGAGAATATCCTGGGCTCCCAGCGGGTGCAGGGGCTGCCTGTGCCCAGGTATCCCTCAGAATACATCCAGGGCAGCGGTGAGGAGGCACCGCGAACTTGGGTGTGGGCACCAGAGGAAGTAAATGAAACCACAAAATGCTCAGGTTTTTGGAGCTGAAACCATCCATCTTTTGGGGATGGTTATAGCATGTTGCTGGTATAACTGGTACAATTTTGACTTTTTGAGACAAATACTCACATATCATATCATATCATATCATATCACATCATATCACATCACGTCACATCACATCATATCACATCATATCATCGTCCATAGTATTCCATGTTCATTTTCTGCCGTGTTTCAGCACCTTCTGCCCGTATTTCAGCGTCTCATTTCACCCCCTCTGGCTGAGGATCTCTTCAAACCGGCCTTGGATGTAGATCTCTCGCTGGTTTTGCCGGTGGTGGTGCAACATTTGATCTGCGGCAAAGGCGGAACTGGAGAACTGGGCGTGAAACTGGAGAATTCTGAGCTGATCAACATCACGTCGTTGCTGCAGATATCTACTGCACTACTGAATCTACTGATCATTTACATAAAATGCGATAGCAGCTTTTCGCACAATTGGGATTAAATGCGATAGCATATTACAACAATCATATACATATATAATATAATATTATGTATATATATTATATGTATATGTATCATTATAATCATCATCTTGAGATGTTTGCTCATTAGGCCGTGGGACGCATTTTGTGACCGAGCTCATCAGCAAAGTGAGGCGCAGCTGGCGAATTTGGGTTGGGAAGAAGCCCAGGGCCCCAGGGCCCCAGAAACCCTTGGGGCTTGAGAGATGTTGAGAGTCAAATATCAACTGGGCTGAAAATTCTGGAAGAATGTCTCCAACAGTTTCAAAGTTTCGACAGAACGCAACCGTGGATTTTCATCCTGGCCTACGGTAAGAAACATGATTACAGCCCAGTAGCACATCAAGATGACCGCAGCCAAGTCATTTATTGAGAATTGTTCATTGGGTGTTTCTCAAAATGGTACTGGTAGATACCCAAGTTAGCCATTGGTTTCCCTACCAAAGGATTGCAAGTAAAATCAAGTTTGGTTTGGCTCCAAAGCATTTCAAGAACGCCAACATGGTTTTCAGCTGTTTTCAGTATCCAAACTACATCGACTTCAAACTAAATCACACATCGAAAAAATCCATGGCCAACAGATATGAGGGTTTCCTAAAAATGCATTCCCCCTTATCACCATCCAGCTATTGGGGTACCCTCATCTATGGAAACCTCCATATCAATAGATTAGGCCATTCACCAGCCCTCACCAGAGTTGGCCAAAAAGGCGCGCCAAGACCGACGACGAGGCCAAAGACTTGCTTCGTCGCATCGTTCAGGATTTGGGTCGCGCTGCTGATGATGGCCTATGAATGGCGTTTGTTAGCCTATGGTAATCCTATAGATGATAATCCTATGGAAGACATGGCTTACTATGGACTACGGATGATTCTGGATATTTATGCCACAATACACGGTGGAAGGGATGTGTGGCTCAAAACCCCATGGTTTATATATGGCTTGCGACACGGTCTATAAAGCAACATCCCCAGAAATGCGGAGCCTGCAGCTCTTAAGGAGGATTTCTTCCGGCATCATGATGGCGATGACGTTGAGACTTGGAGATCAGCAGATTCACGAAATTCCTTGGACGCCCCAAAATCTTCTGTTTTCTTGTGCAGTTTCGAAGGGGTGTTTCCAGAGGCACCTGCAGGCCCGAGGTCTGCCACACTAGAAATATAGGGGATTTTTGCCAGATTTTTTCGGCCGAGTTTTTGTGGGGGGAGTGACGAGCCATGACGAGCTGTGGCCAAGGAAAAGACAGAGAAACATCTGTCCAAAGTTGTAGAATGGTTTCTTGGCTCAGGGTGGGTTGCTAGCCAGTTGTCTTAGATTGGGGTACTGCTTGGATTGGGGGAGTTAAGGTCTCATCTCTAATGCCTACTCAGATTGTGAGTTGAATGTTGAGATATATTGAGTATATTGTGTTCTTCCGTGGTTCTCTATTTTGACCGCTTGTCCATTTTTGTGGCGGTCCCAAAGGCTATTTGTATCAAGAGTGGTGTCGCAGCAGAGTCGAGGTTTTACGCTTTGCTGATGAAACGCAGTCCTTGGTCGACATGGACAAATGATATCTACGATGCCATGCGTTGCATCGATCATTTGCCCATCAGTTAAAAAGGCTTCGAAGTCGCCCAAGGGTTGGATGTGGCTGGATGCTACCCTCTGGTAAACTAACATAGCTATGGGAAATCATCATTGTTAATGGGAAAATCCACTAAAATGGCAATTTTCAATGGCTACGTTTAATTACCAGAGGGTATATGATAGCATTCTTAGATTGGCCAAGCATTGTTGAAAGTGTTGGCCTTCCATGGTTTTCAATGGCTTTCCTCATCCCAAGAGGAGGATTCATGGTGTGGCCACCGGAAGCATCAAGGAAGCCCGATTTGGGGATGCTCAAGATGATCATCAAAATCTCCACATTAGCCCAGGATTTTTTGTTGTTTTTGATTCCTTTTCCCCGTTTTGGCGACCTTTCCAACTGTCTTGGACACCCATCTTCCACCCCTATGGGATCCGAAAAGGGCTTCCATATCATCATCGCATCATCCTCGCGAGTCCGAGATTGTTGACTCAACTGCTTTGTTCAAGGCCTGTGTCCAGCTGCTCGAAAAGATTGCCACGCAAGATATGGAGGAGATCCTGCTGCAATGATGAATTCACTATGAACAGAAACAACATTTTTTTTTAATGGTGTGTCTGGAAATGTCCCGGAAAAATGGTGACTGACCATCAAATTCGGGTATCCATCGGCCATGGGTATCCTATTTTCGGACAAAGCCATTTGCTTGATTGTGACAGCGCTGATGATCAGGACATTGTCAAGAAAGTTGAAGAAAGGACCCTTCGCTGGTGGCCGCCATGATTATGATACACAGTCTTTTGTAGACGTGTTTTTACAACTGCATTCTATCATCTCAATGTTCGGCGATATCATTGGTGCTGTGACGTCTTCAGGGAAGCTCAGGGCAGGGATGGATTCATCACAAGAATTGTACATTGTAGGGAAAGGTAGGATGATCTCAGGATATACTTCTCATCCCATCCCCTTCCGTCCCCTTCCATCCCCCTCCCAAGCAGCCGTTCGCAGCCAAGCGAAGCCCCGGAGGATGGAAGACGAGGATGAGCACGTGCGCGATTCAGCGTTCTACGCGCTGGAGGTGGGATGCTCTGTTGATGGTTTTTTGGACTACCTATTGTGGGTTGGGCGAACAAACAAGATGAACATGAGTTTGTTGCCAAGATAGTACAGTTGATCACAAAGATTCAAATCAGCCGTTCGGTTGTCTACATGTTGTAGGTAAGTTGAAGTCGGACAAAGGGGTTCTCACCTGTGGTGAGCAGCAGAGTTGCAACATGAGTGGAATTGTTGCAAGCCATCACAGTTCAAATAAGTTGGAGCCACGTTGAGATGTGTCAAAGACAGCTGAGGAGTAGGTTCCAATCTGGTCATGCTAGCTGGGTTGGTGGCAATATCCCAGTTTTTTTTTTTTTGTGGTCCAGCTTTAAGTCATGTGGTACCCACAACCACCATGCAGAGCACATGGCTTTCAGATTGGTCCATTCCATTTGATGCATCGAGCAAGACGGGCCATGCGCATGGCGACCAAAGATCTTTGGAACAAGCTTTAGCACTCAGGACTTAGTAGTTGCACTATGTTGCACTACTGAATATTTGGGTCCACACTTTTTGCCCAACTTTACCTACACGTTGACTCAACCCTCACCATGCCTTGACATCGCCACAAACAAATCGCCCTGATGGCCATGTCCTACGCAGCGGAGGTGGCCCCGGCCTGAAAAATGGGAGTGTTTTTGGATCCTAAAGTTTGGTGATAGACAGACCATGATAGAGAATGACTATGGTATTCACTATGACAATAGAACTGATACTCCATGGTATCATCCATGATAATCCATGATGCAATGACTTGTGGATGACTTGTGGATTCGAATCCACCATGATATCCAGGGCTCCCTAGCCTGGCGCCTTGAAAAAATAACTCCAGCACCAGGTTGGTGGAGTTTGGGATTTCCTAAGAGAGAGGTATCAGGACGGCTGGGAAGCTGGCGCCGGGGTATCAGGAGCTGTTTCTTATCTGTTTCTTGATGATTTCGATGGATTTCGGTGGTTTGAAGGGACACAAAGATCAAATCTTTGAAATGGATATGAAATGGATATGAAATGGATATGAAATGGATATATCCCGAGAAAATGGAACAAATCGATGTGAAAAAAGGAGAAGACTTTCATGGGGAGAAGATATCCAACATCAATCAACATCCCCTTTTTTTCACCAAAATTAGTCATGTTGTGTCAATTGTTACCAGAAAACACACCAGTGGTTGAGGCATAAGCCCTTTTGGCAAGCCTCAGGAAGAGAAGTCAAAAGTACTGCAGGTGCCACAGGGCTGGCCGCGAAACACATCTCACCGGTGGCTGAACATTGATGTGGGAAATGGCTCCAAGTGGATCTTATATACCTCGTTGCTAGTTGTTGGACATGTATGTGTATATATTATATATTTATATATATTAGATATACGCTGCGGGGCTGATGTTTGCCCGGAATCTACGGAAGTTCACGCGGGACTGCAATTTGCTCTGTTGTTTCGGCGCGTGTTGTTCGCAAACTGCAATCATACAGAATATTGATATTCCTTTCGTTTGATTGCATTTTTGCGCTTACGTAAGACGGTGCCAAAATCACCTTTTGAACCATGTCGTAAACATATTCTCCGCAATTTGCGGTGTTTCGAGCCGTAAACTATGACCTTGACAAACCGTAAACCTAGAAAAGAACCCGAAAATAACCCAGCCCTAAATAAACCCCAAACAAACATAAACAAACCCCAAACCAACCCTAGATCAACCATAATTAAACCTGTAGAAATCGCAACACAACCCCAAATAAACCCTGCAAAAACCTTAAATTGCACCAACACTAACTAAACAAAACCTGAACCAACCCCAAAGAAAGTCTAAACCAACTTGAAGTAAACCCTGATACAACCTTAAACAATTCCTAAACTAACCCCAAAGCAACTAACCCCCCCAATTGGCTCAATTAAACTTTGGGTGAAAGTCCGCCCCGGAGGGTAAATAAAGCAGTAACAACAGTAATCAATTCCCATTGTTGCAGACAGCATTTATAATATGTTGAATGTTCAGACATGTATGAAATTGGTGAAGACTCGGTCCGCGTACAAGGATCAATTGTAGAAGTGCCCCCTGATTCATGAATAAACCTGTAAGCGTTGGTTGGGATCAGTAAATATACTGAGAATTGTCCAGTAATTCTTGGTGCCAATTGGCTATAGTGTGCTCATTCGTCCAGCATTCCTCAAGTGTCCAGTGATTGTTGGTGGCATCCGGAATGTTGGAAACCACATGCTAGTGGTTGTAACTCGACCTCAACAAAAATACACCGTAGTCCTTGGATTGGATTTTAGGTTTGAGGGACAATTTGCCAGGAACATCCTAAGATTTCAGGGGAAAAGCCATGGTTTCCCGTAGAGTTTCCCTTCAACTCCAGTGATGCCCAGCCTTCCACAGGCCGCGTTGGGTGCGGAGCAAGGCGTCCGGCTGGCGAGAGCTGAGGAGGCGAGGAAGACCTTCGCAGCCTCCGGGGCGAAGGACATGGAAGTCTCGGAGCCCGGGAGGAAGAATCGCTGGGGCCCGGCAGGTCTGGATGAGTGTTTTTTTTGAAAGAAAGGAAACCAACTATGAAGAGTAAAACCTGGGGGTAAACTGAGGCTATAAACATCTATACACTATAAACCCATCCCATCCATCCCGACGTTCTACCAAAAAATGGTTTGTATAGCCCCAACATTGGAGGTTTCTGATTTGGATCGAGCTGCCTAGGCAAAGACTCTTCTGGCCATTGCGGCGCTTCGCATGGAAAGGCCTGACAGGGCCTCACTTGGCCTGGAGGATGCGAAGAACATTGGGATTTTGGGTCAACTCCAGTGTGAATTGGTGAGACTATGTATCAATCCATGTTTTCAAATGGTGCAACTTGCATTTGTTTGTTGCTTAAACGAAAAGTTTGTCGGTTTGGATCAAAATTTTACCAAAACAATCCGTTGGGTTGTTGCTTCAGACCCAACTTGACAATACATGGCGACCATTCTTGGAATGTGAACTAGCGCTCACCAGGGGTGTAACCCATTTCCTCATGAAGTCAATGATGACCCCAGTTTTACCATTGGACCCAACAGACTGATGGGGCAAGTTGCGATGACCTCCCAATTTTGCTTCTAAATGATCCAACAAGATAGTCATTAGATAGTCTTTACCTGAAATCACCCAAGAGCATCCCAGTAGCCTCATGCCAGCCAAATCCATGTTTTGACCATGTGAACGGTTGACCAATCAGAATCCCAGGGGCGAAATGGACCTGGTGGGCCTGGAGGAAGGCCTTCAGAATGTCAAAGAGGTCAGGGCCGGTCAAGGTTGCTGCGATGTGACGCCGGGCCTGGGATTATCTTTGGGGAAGAGGTGATCCCAGTTGGGCGTGGAAAGAGTATACCATCCGGTGGAGAATCAGCGCCATGGCAAAAATGGGAAAACATCTTCGAACGAAGTGGAGGTTTATAGCTGGGAAATCCTGGGAAACTCAACTATAAATTGGGGATTCCTAAAATGGAGGTACCCAAAAATGGATGGTATATAATGGAAAATCCTATTAAAATGGATGATTTGGGGGCACCCCTATTTTAGGAAACCTCCAAATGGTGGATGTTGCAGCAAACCATGGAGCCGCAGTGGTTGGTTGTCCTGATCAGGCTCGACGCTTGGCGATGGAGTTGCGCGATCGAAGATTGGAGGTCCAGTTGCTGTAGGGGTGAAGGGGTGAAGATGGACACTGAAGATTGGGATAGTCTGAAAATACCCCTAGTTTCAAGGGAGTTATCATCATTCTCATTCATTTTCCCTATTAAAATGGCCATTTGGGGGTATCCCCTATTTTCAGACAAACCCTAATCAAGAGTTTGTACCCTCCGGATCCCTTGGGTAGACGATTCTCTCACTTAAAAAATGAGACATGCTTCGGGGATTTCTCAGTGCCACATCTGATTACCGGAGGGCAAATGATCAAGAGATCAGTATTGATGAGATGCTGTTGTAATATATTGCAATGATACAACATGGTGTACAGTAACTCAGTTGTAACTCGACAACGAGGTTGAATTGAGATTCTATTTCTAGAATTCCAGAAGATGACTTGGATGAGTAGTACTTAGTACTGAAACAATCGATATGATGGTGATTATTGCCATTCCTAGTGCAGCTGGACTAGCCCCATCCCTTTCTCCAGCCAGTGACTGAGGCCATGTGTTTGGTCTCCATGATTGACTGCGAGGGCTGGTTGGCGTCCCCCGATGATGCCCTGAACGCGGCAGATGAGGCGTTGGATGTGTGCCTGGAAATCGAGGACCGAAGATACCGAAGGTGAGTCCCCAAAAAAAAAAGATTGAGAAAAAACATCTGGGTGATTGGAAAATCACCATTTTCAATGCGAAAATCACCTGTATGTTTGGTTTAATGAATTTCCTCTTGATATTTTGGTGATTGGTGATTTTAATCCCTTTGTTCCTTTCAAAATGGCGATGTAGATCTATGATTTCCTCTGAGCTGCAGAGGTCGAAGAGTTCTTGGGGATTTGGGGATTGCTCGGCAGGACAGGGCTATGGAAGCCTACGTCCTCTCCAAAATGTCAGTCCTTTGGCGGCAGTGGGTACAACATCGTTCCTTGTAGTTCCTTCATAAGCATCAGTTCAGCGTGGAACCAACCAGTTCGAGTGATGTTTCAGCACTAGAAAAGCCGCCTCCACGCAGCATTTACTAAGCCCAGTAGATATGACCAAACATTTGACGGTTTGACTGGTACCAGTTGGTAGGTTTCTCAAAATGGCGGCATACCCAGATGTTGTTTTCGAAAACCATGCCAAATATGCGAATTTCAATCGGGAAAATGATGATGCACCATGGGGACGGGGGCATGGAGTATCCACTTGTTCTAGGTATTTTTCTGTTTCGAGCTGCGTGGAATCTAAATCCAACAGCTCCAACAAAGCCCAGGAGTGGAACGTCCGACTCGCAGACTTCTCCAGAGCGATCTCGGATGCGGAGGATGCTCTGGAGATCTACCGAGAGCTGGATTCACCGCAGGCACCCTGAGGGGTTGTGTCCAAGGCTTTGGCTTTTGGAAAGATGGATTTTGGAAAATTCTTGAAACAGACCTTCACCATTCACCATTCATCCTTCCAGACAGTCAAAAGGACTGCATGTGCTTCCATGCTCGTATGCGTTGAGACTATAGGACCCAGAGTTTTATTTTGCAGTGGAGAATCTACATGAAGGCTCATCAAAGAATCAAACAAGAACAGATCCTGCAAGCCCTGATTTCTAGCCTCAAACCCCCCAATTGTATCCAATTGTTCTTTGTTTTTCCACCATTTTCCTAGCTAAAAGACCTTGTACACCCTCAAAACCCTCAAAATCCTCAAAACCATCAACGTGTGTCATCATCTTCCCCACCACACAGTTGCTGTTATTTGGGGTGAATTCCTCTTTTATCATGGGATTTGAAGTGTCCAGTTGTCATCCAGTAGCTTCAAACTCACCTGCCGAAAGTCTCACCCCACTCGACAATTCTTACTCCAAAAGTCAGTTTCACCCAAGAAATTGATATATCACTTGGGGTATATAAATGAACATATACAAATGATTACCAATCCCCACTTGTTCCCAGTTATTTGGTGAATCCCCAATTTTGCCCATAGAAATCCCCCATGTCTATCCATTGTTTCCCTCAGAAAACCTGGAAACCCCCGGCCATGTCGCCAGGAGCTGCGTGCGCTGCATCTGCTGCTGCAGCAGCTCCTGCAGTTGGCGGAAGTGCGAGAGGCGCGGCAGAAGGCCTCGGAGGCCCTGGAACGCTTTGGCGCCTTGGCGGAACCAGAAGTGTAGGAACACATGGTCATATGATGGATAGCAATAGTGATAGTCGCAATAATGACAATGATAATTATATTAATTATTAGTATTAAGATCAATAGCAATCATGGTTATATGGTGGTTATATGATGGTCATAGGATAGTTATATGATGGTTATAGGACAGCAACAATGATAGCAATAATGATAGTCGTAACAACAACAGTGATAGTTATATTATATTAGTATTAATATGTATTAATCATTGTTATATGATGGTTGTATGATGGTTATATGATGCTACTTATATGATGCTTATATGATGGTTACATTTATGTGCGATCGTTAGATGATGGTTAGATGATGGTTCTTAGCATAACAAAATTAGAAGTCAACTTAGCTATCTAGGGGACCCCACTTTGTGGGTAAACTTCAACAAGAGATGAGGAACACCCACTGGCCAAGCCGCTGGGAAAATGTTCTAAGATTCATGTTGGGTTTTCAACAGGGGTAAAGGGACGCTTCGTATGCAGAATGTGATATAATCAAAGGAAGTTGGGAAGCAATCTTCCGAGTTACGAATGAAATTCACTTGATTAGCAATTCACTTGAGTAGCAATTCACTTGATTAGCAACTCACTTGATTAGCAATTCACTTGATGAGCAATTCACTTGATTAGCAATTCACTTGATTAGCAACTCACTTGATTAGCAATTCACTTGATTAGCAATTCACTTGATTAGCAATTCACTTGATTAGCAATTCACTTGATTAGCAATTCACTTGAGTAGCAATTCACTTGAGTAGCAATTCACTTGATGAGCAACTCGCTTGATGAGCAATTCACTTGATGAGCAATTCACTTGATTAGCAATTCATTTAATTAGCAATTCACTTGATTACCAATTCACTTCATTAGCAATTCACTTGATTAGCAATTCACTTGATTAGCAATTCACTTGATTAGCAATTCCCTTGATTTAGCAATTCACTTGATTAGCAATTCACTTGATTAGCAATTCACTTGAGTAGCAATTCACTTGATTAGCAACTCACTTGATTAGCAATTCATTTGATTAGCAACTCACTTGATTAGCAATTCACTTGATTAGCAACTCACTTGCTTAGCAATTCACTTGTGCGGACCGTTCGTTTTGACGTGTGATTGTTCCCGCACTGTAACTGTGGCTTCAAGGTGCTGTGGGTAGATTCGTGCGTGCGCAGTTAGAGTGTGTTACGGAATCTCTGGTTGCTAATCGCATTGTAGTGGCTGCGTGCATGTTGCATGGGACATCATGGGACATGTNTGGTTGCTAATCGCATTGTAGTGGCTGCGTGCATGTTGCATGGGACATCATGGGACATGTTTCTGGGAGGATGCCGGGCCACGAAACATTGTGTTTTTTCGGGTAAAGTGGCTTCCGGCGGCGATGAA